>VXBT01006134.1:0-21662 GCA_013400235.1 Oriolus oriolus | reverse complement strand
GGAAGTGGAATCTCTGCATCATAGAGTGGTGCAGGTCGGTCTCACTTGTGCTTAGCAAAATTCTCTATAACAATTTTAATAAATGAGGCCCAATGTTCATTTATTACACAGTGTGATTTTTTGAGTAGTTGATTTTGTAGATGATTATAGCACAAACTTGAAATGTCGCCTTACCTCACAATAGATGAACACAACACACTTGAATCTTAAATTAGGGGGAAGAAAGCATTCCAAAGGGAGCAGTTCCATTCTGGAAGCACTTGTGGTATATAAATTTTAAGTGGCTCTTTGATTTTGGCCTTCAGTGAATCTCTTTCTGTTTGTTTGCCTGTTTAAGCCTTTATAACAAGCTTCTGTCTGCCTTAACATACAGAGAACCATGCTTTTCCTGTGGTCAGCAAAGCTGCTCATGTTTACAACGTGGTGGATGTTCACGTTTGTGAGTGAAAATGCACACTCTGCCTTGCACAAATCTCAGTTATTCAGATGGTTTATGGAAATTGCTCTGTGATTATACAAACAGGAGGCTTTCACAACTGAAGACAGAGCAGCAGCAACATCAGCAGAAGCATAAATGGGAGAATAAGAACACAGCAGTGAGGCAGGACAAACCCCAGGCCAAACCCACTACCCCACCTCCAAGTGACCACGAGCAAATGACTTGAATAATAAATAATAAACAATAAAATAGATCTAATGTACCACTGAATTTTTTTTTTTCTTGCCTAAGCCCTCCTGTCCCTCAGAATTTGTATCCTGGAGTCTTTCTGACACCGATAAACTTTCCATGGATTTAATAATCTTTCACAGAATTTTCATCTGTTAACTCTCCTGTTCTAACCTTGAACACAACTAGGCCACTGCTGTTTGTATCATTCTGCAACAAGTCTTGCTGATTGAACTACATAAAAATTATGTGTTTTAAGCTGCCTGCTGATAGCTCTGATGTCCTTTAGGTCTTCTATCAGAAGAAAGAGCGAACAAGAAATGCCTTCTCCACCCTGCTCATGCTTTCATATATGCCTACCAGACCTCTTATTCACTTATTTTTCAAACTAAAGAGTCCTAGTCTGCTTTATCTTTCCAAGTACAGAGGCCCCTTCATAATTTTTATCATGCTGTTGGTAAATCAGTGAATTCAGGGTGCATATTCCTTCAAAGTCTTGAGAATATATTTTGCTTTTTGCGCTGTGAGTAATCACACTGTTGCAATAAGCCTCCTTTCTAGGGTTCTGAAGATAAAGAGAAAATGATGATGAGGAGGACTGCTTTCAAAACTGAAGCCAATCAATTGTTTTTCTGCAGGATGAATGGGGAAAGCATGAAGGGGATGAATAAAAAGGCCACATTTATTATGAAGAAATTACCTGTCTCACCTTTAACTGCAGCAGTTATCATATAAAAAAGCACATAAAAACCCATTATGACACTGCTGGTGGCTGCTGGCTTGAAAAGTTCATTGTTGTATAGATACACAGTCTTATGAGAGCTGCAGCTTTTTTTTTTTTTTTTCCCAGTACTTCTCTTGAGTATTTGGCTTTGGGGATCTCTGGAACAAAAGTTTCTGTTTCATCAACATTGTCTCATACTCTGCCTTCATGTCCAGCCATGCACACACCTCCTGGGGAAAATTTGATCCCCTGAATACAGGAAATGAAGAGCTGTGGGTCAAATTACTGACCAGTAATAATAATAATTATCATTATCACCATCACCAGCAAAAACCTGATTTGATCTTACTTAACTTGCTTTGGTACCGGACTTATCTCACTTCACTGTTTTCTTTGAGAGTTCATTTGCTGCTTCTCCATGAACATGTCAGACTTCTTATTTCTCTTCATTTTTCCTTGGCCATTTTTGGCTCTTAATGTTGTGATCTGAATTAATTTCAATTTCTTTCTTTTTTTTTTTTTTTTAAACAGAAGCCATAAGTATGTTCATGTTCTCATAGGGCATCTGCATTGTCTGAAATGGGCATTAAAAGAAGTTAGAAATATGTCTTTTGGAGTAGGGTCACAAATCTTGGTGCCTCCAAAAGACAAAATCACGCAATCAAGTCCCTGTTGATGGAAGTTTCCAAGATGAGATTGGAAAGGGTGTTGGAAAATCCCATCTGGGCTGCCTTTCCTGTGAAAGGTGGGATGAGGTGATCTTTGAATATTCTTTCCAAACTGGGCTGTCCTGTGGTTTTACTTTCTCTGTTTGGGTTCTTTTAGCCCAGGACAGCTGCAGTCAGGTTTCAGCTACATTTCTGAGATACTTCAGTGGGGTTTTTCCTTAACTCACACCACAAGGCTGAGACAAAATCAGAAATGGAGAAAAAACTTGAAGCCCATCTTGGATCAATAGTGTCAATTTGTGTTTCTAATCTTTTCAGATTTACTTTTTAGACTTTTCCTGAAATCATCATGAATTTTGGAGGCAAGGGCAAAGTAATTTGGTTTTATTTAGAAATCCTTAAAACAGTTTAACAAGGTCAACAAAATTTTGGAAAGTTTTTGAAATATGCACAGTCATAGAAAGCACTGGGAAAAACAACTTCGGTGAAGGCAGAGAGGTAGAGAAAAAGTAGAAAATAACTCTCATTTTTTCTGGATTCCAGGAAAACTCTGTCTCAGTGAGAATGCACCTCTTACAGTGGGAAAAGGATTCAGAGGTGTTCTGCTTGCTGGAAAAAGCTCACCATGTACAAAGCCCAGGAAGTTCACGGTGCATTACAACAATATTGAGTGAGAGAGTTAATTGAAACTCCCAGCAGTTTGTGTAAAAGACACAGCACTACAGAAGAGAAAACTAATTCTTTTCATTTGATTCTGAGTCCAAACAGATTATAACCAAAGCCAAGAGCAAGGGTTTTTTATGATTAATTAATGACGGGCTAATTTGCTTTAGGCCACAATGTTTTCCAGCCACTCATTAATCTCAAAAAATGCCACAGGCTACAATTGTTACCAGTTAATTAAAAAGTATGTCACAGTTGCAAAGCTTTAGAAAGCTGTAAACATTATCTTTTGCCAAGCATTTACATATCAAGGATGATCTGTAGTCAAAGGGAGGAGTGGAAGAGGAAGGCAGAGCTCAGCACCAGATGCTTTAGGCTGAGGTAACCCATTTTTTGTCACTGTGATTAGACAGCTCTGAATTTATACATTTTTGCAGCCTCTTTCAGCAACAGTTTTTCATCTCTGTCGCTGATTCTTTATGATTCTATGAGCCTCAAGTAAAGCCAAAAGAAAGACTTCTGTTACCTTTCATGAGAGATTGGTCCTGTCCAGACAGCCATGAAGTTAAGGCACAATTCACCCTCTAAACTTCAAGAGAGAAAGACGTCAGAATATAAATGAAGCATTTTAAAAATACTTCTGCAACATTTAGGGCTCTCAAAATCTTCTTTCTGAATACAAGATAATGCAGTGCTGAAAATAGAAAGAAGCACATCTATGACCTTTTAAGAAAAAGAAAAACAGAACCATGCTCTTCAAATAGAGACATTGTTTACCTTCTAAATCTGCAATAAAATCCATTACTTTTTCTTTTTATTTCTTTTTTCTTTTATATCTTTTTTTTTCAAGAGCATAACTGTAAAGACACCAGACTGTAGAAAGCTGAAAGCTGAAGTGACTTTTTCTTATCAGACTGGAACCATTACTAAGTGAAGAAATGTGACAGTTCTAAGTTCTAGTTGCTAAAAATTAACTTAGAAATAAGATTTAAACCCAAAGAGAAGTCTGTGGTTTAAGTTACATGTATTTCTTTGAGGAATAAAAATTCAAAAAAAATTGAAATGGATTCTATGTTTCATTTCAATTTTTTGAATCCCCATTTTAATAACAATATTAAGATACAAGGCATTGAAAAAGCAGGGTTTTTTTATAAAATTGCAAAAAACAATACTTTAAAATGTGTATAAAATTGTACAAACTGTGTTTTCTAAAACAAGCACACACAGCCTGGCACTCCACCACGAAAGCCACCACCACCTTAAGGACCTCTCCATCTGTCCTGAAGCTTCTTTTCTGCCAGCAGAGTTGAAGGTCTTGCAGCATCCTTCTCAGAGATTACATCCTTCTGGTGGAATTGATTTGAGAGATGAGAAGTCAGGGTAAGGCTGACCCCGCTGGCCCCAGGCTGCTGCCTGTGGGAGCTCTTGTCTGGGAACCGAGGGACACGAGGCTTTGCCAGAACTGTGTGGAGGGAGGCACTGAAAGCAGGAGATTTCTGGTTTAGCAGCGAATTTTTCCCTTGAATGGAGACCGAGACCCTTTGCTAAGGGCCCCTCAGCTTGCACTTGGATGGACCATGGCTCTCTGAGGGTTTTTCTGCTGCAAAATCTAAAGCTGCTGCCACAGAAAAGGCAAGTAGGAGAGGTAAATGTGGAAAAACTGGGGAGCTAAACTTCACACTTATGTTCTTTTTAATGCCTTTTATATAGAATTAGCCATATTAACATACTCACAGTCTTTTTTTAGCCTCTGTCTCTTGGCTTTGGTGTCATTCTCATTGAGGTATAGCACAAATAAATAGGTATCACAGGCATCTAAAACTCCTTGTGGATAAATTACAGTGAGGTGCTTCTTAACTCACCCAGGGGCATCTTTAGATCTAACTCTGGAAGTTTCTCCTGAAGCCTAGGCACACAGTTTGGACACATTATTTTGTCTTTTTGTATACTGCAATTTCTTTTTGTTGTTTCGTTGGTTGTTTTTTTCCTTAAAACCTCCTTTCACACTGATTGCTTGTTTGTGTAGTGATCTCCAGCACTCCATTTCTTATGTTTTTTTCTGTGCTGACTTTTTCTTATCTCTGTTCTTTTGTCATTTTTTACTTTGGTCAGGTTGCTGCATCCTTATCTTCAGCAAACCATTTTTTTCTTTTAATCTCTTTTCATCTTTCTCTTCTTTATATTGGGCTGTCATTTTCTGTGCTTTTCCCCTTCTGTCTGTGTGTATGTCTGTGTGTTTGTGACTAGCTTATGATATTTTCTGATCCTTATGAAGAGATTTCTTTTGTGTTCTTCCCTTTATTTTTAATGTTTCCGTGGTTACTTTTGTTCTACCGTTTTTTCTCAGTGTATGCCATTTTATTTACTTCTTCCCAAATCTTAGCTTTTTTTTTTTTCCCCTTGTGGGTAATCTCATTGTATCCTCTATTTTATTTTTCTGCGTGTGTTTTTTGTGCTGACTTCTTTATTTGAGTGCTTTTAGAGACCAACTTCACTTCTGATTCTGTTCCTGAAGTAACAACATGTATAGAGACTCACATACCTTTTTCTTTAATTTCACTGTGCTGCATGAATACCAAGGAAGAATATAAATATGTTCTTGTGCCCAACTCTTCGCTTTTCTTTTTAGCCTTGACTTTATTTTGGAGGAAAACTCCATGAGCAAGCGTGCCACAGAGAACAGCAACACATTTTTATTTTTCTGGCCACTCACCTGGCATTAAGACCCCTTTCTACTGCCGTGGCAGCAAATGAGGTGCTCATGAGCACACAGCTCAAGGCCCCCGTGCATTGAGGGGATGCCAGAAGTGGTCACTGGATAAATGAAAACCATGTTTGTCCTGTCTCAGCCTTGACTTAAACATCTCGCCGGCAACAAGTGGTGAAGTAGATATTATTGATTGATTTTCACTTTTCTGAGGAAGCAGGAGAACACTTTGCTTTGAGGCAATGAAGAAAGGCAGTGCTTGAAATGGATTTCAGGTGGTTGCTGAGCGTAGTGTGCAAGACTTGGATGTCTTGGAATAACGCTGATGGTGACATGTTAATGTGGCTGCTGCCTCAGCCATGTGCAGAAACAGAATTTATTTTCTGCATTAGGGATTTTTAAGTGTTTTTTAAAACTCCTGCAAGGAAACCTGTCCTGCTTTTCAAGCTTACATCTCAGAAGTCTTTTTAAGGAGGAGGAGGAGGAGAATGGCTGCATACCTAAAGAACCAAGTGCATTGATTGCCTCTTCTCAAGGGCCATCTCTGCATTTCATGTCTGACGTTACAGACTGAGTCAAGCACATAATCATTGCTTGAAACTAAAGCTTGAAACGCCCTTTCCCAGGGGAAGGTGTTAAAATCCATCTCACAATCTCCTACTCCCTCTGGTCCGTCTTTCCCCTTTGCTATTGAATTGGAAACTTTACCAGGCTTTGGGCTTTTTTGGTTGTTTTTTTTTTATTATTATTATTCCATCCCCAGTCTCAGACTGTTACAGCAGAGACTGTCAGCCTGGTGCTCTGCAGAATCCTGGGAGGAAGAGTTATGGCTTCAATAACCTAATGACAGGAAGATAATCGTGTCTGATCCCTCTGCTCCTTGAGTCAGGGCTCAAAACTTCTGCCAAGGTGGCAGCATTTTCCTACTGCCCTTTGGAAGGGAACTGAAAAATTGTTATCTACTCTCTTCCTTTGCAGTGAACAGGCTCCCAAAATAGTTCCAAGTCATGTTCCACTGGAGCTGACGGAGGGGGAAGGAATAAATTCTTCCTCCTCCCCACAGTTCACCATTTTCTCTATAAACAATGCAGACAGATCCGATTAAGGCCTTTCAAGTGAGACAGGAAAAGGGGCCTCCACATCACAGATTGTGATAGTGAGTAGCAATACAGAGGGAACTAAACTAACCAAAGATGAGAAGGCTATCTCTGGGCAAGCACAGAAATGCCAAAACGCTGATAGGAACATGCATTTGAGGGAGTGGGGTAGGAGGCTGACTTTTTAATGTCCATTTTCTCTCTTGTTCCACAGCTTATTCTGTTCCTCACTTTTCCTGCTACCAGCCTTTACTACCCTTTGATTTTGTCTATCACTTACTAGTCCTCCATATTTTGCTTTTAAGATCTATTATTAAAAAAACTAAGCCGTGTTGTCAATTGAAAAATTAGGATTTTGGTTGTTCTGCAGGAATTATACTCATTGGAGGGCACTGAACTGGATGCACTGAAGTCAGATTATGCTACAAAAAAAAAATCTGTATAACAAAAATCTATTCACAAGTCAGCAGTCTGAAGCAGTGGGATTCCCCCCCTCCACCCCCACTCCACTGGCCAGAAATTATTTAAAAATCAGATTGACTAGGAGCTAGGTGAGGTTTCTTCAGATTTTTGGGGGGTATTCCTGCTGGTATAAACTTCATGATATTGCTACTACAAAACCCCACTCCTGTTTGGGAAAGTTTGAGAAATATTTCATCACATTTTCTGTGAAGAGCTTGTTGACCAGTCATGAACATTTTATGAATATTAATACGGTAAGAATCATTTTTCTATTTACCAGGATGCTCTGAAGCACTAATCACACACTGCTCCTTTTCAGTTCTGCCAGTTATTTCCATGATGGTTAGCACAAAATCTACTTTTAATAGCTCACTGCAAATCTCGTAGTGAAGCCCTCAGAAATCTGAGTTCCCCATAAATTGACGACAATTCAACACTGGATGAGGAACTGTGCTGGTTCTGCCTAGGGTAGAGTTAACTTTCCTCCAGGTGGGGGCTGTGCTTCGGATTTGTGCTGAACAGAGGGTTGATAATATAGAAATGGTTTTGTTGTTGCTGAGCAGGGATTGCACAGAGCCAAGGCCTTTTCTGCTCCTTGTTCTGCTGTTAGCAAATCTTCCAAAATCATTGGGTTAAACAAATCCCTTTAACACTGCCTTTTTAGTGTCAGCAGGTCAGTCCTCCATCAGTTATGGATTTCTCACTTCTCATGCTAATTAGCCCATACTTTTAGTCTTTTTAGCATCTTTTTCCTCTGGTTGGGGTTTTCCAATGCATATACTGAGTCTATTTTGGTCGCTTCTTTATCTTCTAGTTTCTGCAAAATGCGCTTGTGGCCCACAGATTCTGCATTCCAGATGTCCAACCTCAACAACACATCTCTTTCTCTCTCCCAGGCTTTGTTCATTGAAGCATATCAGAGTTAATTTATCAAAACTTAAAGTTTCAGTAATTTTCCCAAGCTGTGCTCCTACAAAAGTAGCTCACGACAGCTTTGATAAATCCTGGCTAAGAGAAGTTTAAGAATAACACACAACTTATAATTTATATATCTATTATATTGGTTATGATTCATTAAAACAATTAATTTAGGAGTTAATTAAAATCATCAACTGACATTATTAAAAACTTCTGTCGTTTCCAACACCGCAAAGCTGGGGAGGGGGCTGGAGGTGCCTGGGGGGTTTGGAGGGGACACAGCCAGGACAGGTGATCCAAAGTGACCCAAGGGATGTTCCAGGCCACGTGACATCATGCTTAGGGTGGAAAGTGGGGGGAGAAGGAGGAAGGGGACATTTGGAATAAAGGTGATTGTCTTCCCCAGCCGCTGTTAGGCACAGAGATGGGACCCTGCTCTGCTGCAGGTGCTGAACCCCTCCTTGTCCATGGGAAACAAGGAATTGACTCCTCCCGGGTTTTTCGCTAGGGCACAGGCTTTTGCTTTCCCTCTTAAACCATCCTTATCTCAATCCATGAATTCTCCAGCTTTTACCCTCCCCAACCCCTCTGGTTGGGGAGTGAGTGAGCGGCTGCCTGGGGCTGGAGGTTGGCAGGGGTTGAACCAGGACAGGTACCAAATTTGGGAGTTTTATCACTGAATTCAGTGTGTGGAATGCTACACACTGGTACAGATTAGCAAATCCATGAAAGCAGAAACTTAAATCTGTTAGAGTAAAGACAGATGTTATTTGCACAAATGCATTTTGTAACCAGGAGGGATCGTGGAGGTGCAGGGGAGAAATATGAAGGGCCAGATTACCAGCTGGTACAAAAACAAACTGCCCTAAACCAGGTCTCCAATGTCCAAAACCATTCCTATGTTTTTCATTCTTTAAACCACCATCAGACTGGAAGATTGGAAAATAACAATATTTCTGAACAAATATTGGCAAAGCATTATCAGTTTCGGATTCATAGTGAAAGAAAACAAACAAAAGGAGCAACATTGTGAAGGGATATTTCTACTCAAGTTAATACACAAGGCAATGTCACTTTAAAGTACACATTTTGAATACATGAATTCTAAGGAACATCATTACTGAACAAAGCCACATCAGCATTTAAATTAAAGTACTAGGTCCTGAGAAAATAATGATAACAATAAAAGGAGGACCCAGTGCAATTTCACATTTCTTTTGAGGTTGTTTGTTGCAGCAATTCGACAGGAAAAACTTTCATATTCCCAGTGGATCTCAAAAGTTTGAAATTAATGTTACTTTACATTAACTCCATCACCACATCTTCAGCGAAAAGTCTGGGTAATAATCCTTTCCAACCAATTCCTTCTTATTTATGTATGAAGGATGAAAGTGGCAGAGCTATGAAGGAGAGGTAAATGGCAGGAAAATTACAGAACTACAGACACACACAGGATAAAACAGGAAAAACCAAATTGCCTCTTGAAAGACATATGTGCCAGCATCAGACATAGAAAAAGGTGAGGAGCAGAAATAAGCCCACAACCTTTTAGCAAACCAGAGCTTTTGAAGTATTTCTAGGGGCCTCTCTGAGATGTGATGTGAAAGTGTTGGAGAGCTGAACCCAGCCTGTACTGAACAAAGCTGCTGATAAATATTGTAACAAGGGCTATTTATGCAATCAGAGGACAGGAGTGGGAGGATGCTGCTGCATTAGGAGAACTCCATAAAGTTCAGGAAGGTCTGCAGCTGCCATCAAACTCTGCAGGCGGGAGGCATATTTATTTACATAAAAGTCAGACGATACATTAGACTGTGCCTGCCCAGACTCAGATGGATGAAACGGAGTCATGGCTCCAAATGAATATTAATCCACTGCTATGGCTAATTTTAACAGCCTGAAAGACAACAAACACATTTGTCTTGGGTCCGAAAGGAATAGATGTGCTTTTGAAGTGCGGTGATGAAATTATTGCAGGAAATAAAAAGCTAACTATTGTAGCAAGTGTTAGGAAAATGAAACAGTGCCTTGTCAGGTATCTAAAGAGAAATGAATGCAGATAAATTATAATTAAATGTGAGCATTACAACAATTTTTAATGCTTCAAAGCTATGCATTACACCTCATTTATCTTCACTTGTTCACTGTTATTAATGGGCAAAATTGGCTTTTGCTAGCTATGACTCCCTAATGTTATGAAGATGTTCCTTTTTCCTCTGTGTGTCAAAGCACATCTCACAAAAATGCTGTAGCTGACCTAACATTATTAGTGCCTGAATGGCTGGTGGAACTCAACAGGAAGCAGTAAACAGAGACTGAGTTTCCTCTTCCATTCCTACTGAAGTCACTGAAATTGGCTCTTAAACCAGTTTGATAATGGCATTGTTGGACTTACTACTTTCCTCCTGCTTTTCGGCCAGTAAGGGAGAGATTGATCAAACTAATTGTATTTTTAAATTTCTTTTAATTAATTTTAACTTTTTCTTGTCCCAAGCAGCTTTTCAAACAGAATTTAAATGTGCATGAGAGCAACCTGATAAAACAGGGAGGAAAAACTATCATTCTTGAAAAAGACAATACAGTAAAATACATAAAATTTTTAGGGAAAAACGTCAGAGGAACAATCAGGAAAGAAGCTGGCAGAGCAGAGCTAAGGTTTGAAGTCAGGTTCAGATCACCATTTGCAGGGGAGATAACACACCGGGGACATCAGATTTTGGAGCACTGTGTTATTATGGCATGAGATGTTGCAAAATGTAGCCTTAAACACTTTGAATTTCCTTTAGAACTGTAATACACTCTAGAATTCATTATAACATGCCAAATATCTATGGATTTCTAAGATATCATACATTTCCACAAGTAAATATGGTTTCTGTGAGCCACAAAAGCACCCTGGGGGATCCTGTGTATGAACTCATGACCAGGGTGATAACATTTCCCACGAACCATTTGAAACGTGGAAATTTTTAAGGAAAAGAATATATGGTAAATGTGCAATAAATTAACTATAAGTATGATTTTTTTTCAGTAAATAATAGATGAGAAAAGCCTTCAGCCTAGTTGGTTACAGGTGTTAAACACCCTCATTTGTGCATTTTTTAATGTTATCCTTACTCTGTTGCAAAAGATGTTTCACTAAAAATGCATGTGTACGTTCTACATAGTTAATCATAACACCTTCAGATCACCTTTACACAGATTTAAAGGCCATTTACATTCATGAGATGCAATCATTTTTATAATTTGGGGGGGGTTTTATGTCGTTAAGCTAAGGTTTGCAAAGCTTCAGTACCTCCTGTTTGGTTGACATCCTGTAAGGTAACTGAACACAATTCGCCAACAAGAAATCTGTCATTATTTGGTTCACAACACGCTGCATTTTTAATGAGCTCTCGTGTCCTTTTCTGATTCAGGGGTCTGTATTCTGCACAGTCTTATCTGACCCTTTAGGACTCCACTCAGGCAGACCATGTGCTTTAGGAGATTATTTGTATGTTAAAAATGGGAACAAGATAAAAATCATCTTTCTTTTTAGTCCTCATTTGTTCCTGCTTCCTCCACTTCCAGAACTGAGATTTCCAAGGACACTGTTCATACACCACCTTCACTCCTTTACCTTTGGGCTCCCCACAGAGTGGCAATGTCTCCATAAGACATTTTGCACTCTCTTTTCTGGCTGTGGATTCTTCACATTCGTGTTAAACCTCCACCACGCTCACATGCTGACTCCCAACTGCTGGAGTGAACTGCCAAACGCTGCTCATTTTGTTTTCATTATTTCTCTGTAACCCCCATCTTCCCAGTACTGCAACATCAAAGTGGCATATAAATTTTTCAAAACTGGATATCACCTTTCAGGACGTAGCCACCAAAGTGAGCTAACACCAGTTCTCAACTGTGCTTGAACTTAAATTTCCCCTGCATGTTACAGGGAGTTACATCAGCTTTGTTCATTTTTAAGAGTTGCTCAGGGTCAGCAGCAGCTCAGAAGCAGACTTCACCCCACCAAAAAAAAAAAAAAAAAGAATAGATGTACATTCTTTCTAATGACATTTCTCTTTTCAGAACAAATTTTTAATGTTGTGAATGAAAAGCCTTGTGAAAAACATAGGCTTTGATTTTTTAAAAAATGCAGGATTTATAGGACAAACAAAGTGCTGAAACTGCACAGAATCAGTTAAGAAATAATGGAATCAGAGAATCTTGGGATCATAGACTCAAGGAATCATAAGAGTCACAGAAGCACGAAATCATAAAATCAAGCAATCATAAAATCATGTTATTAAAGGATTGTGGAATAATTTAGTCAAAGAATCATAAAATCATGGAATCACTGAGCCACATACTCTTGTAATCACAGAATCATGGAATATTTGCAGCATTAAGTCAGGGAATCAAAGAATCATTGCATCACAGAGTCATGGAATCACACAACCACAAAATCAGAGAATAATCAAGTATAGAACCAGGGAACTGTCGAGTCATAAAGACATGGAATCATTGTATCATAGACCCATGGAATCATGGAATAATGGAAAAAATGGAGTCATAGATGCAAGGAATCATAGAATCAGGGAATTATAGGGTCATAGAGTCATGGATTCCTTGCAACATATAGACATGGATTCACAGAATCATTGAATCAATGCATCATAGAGTCATGGAATCATGGAACCAGTAAATCACAGCTTCATGGAATCATGGAATCATGGTATCAAAGAATCTTGGAATCATGCATCATATAATCAGAGAACCACAGAACAATGAAATCATACAATCATAGGATCATGGAACTGTGGAGTCACAGAATCATTGCATCAAAGAGTAGTGGAATCAAAGAATGAAGAAATCCTGGAAAAATTGCATGGTAGAAGCATGGAAACCTACACTCATAAACAGAATTATTCAATAATAAATCATAGAATCAAGGAATCACAAAGTCATGGAATCAATGCATCACAGACTCAAACAAACATACAATCATGGAATAATTGAATAATTAAACATTGGAATCAGGGAACCATAGAATTACATTACTCACAATAATGGAATTGTGGACTCAGAATCATTGTTCCAGAGCGTCACAGAATAATAGAATAAAAGTATCAGAGAATCATAGAACAATTGAATAACTGAATAACAGAATCAGGGAACCACAGTGTCATAGACTAACAGAGACATAGAATAAGAGAATTATGGAATAATGGAATCATTGAATCATAGAGTAATGGCATCACAGAATCCTAGAATCAAAGGATCATAAAGGCATGGAACTGGAGAATTGTGGAATCTGCATTGCATACCCAGTGATCCCAGGCACGAGGCCACCGCTGCTAGCTGAGCACTGGAACCATACTCAGATAAAGCTGTAATAAAAAAGGAGGAAAAAGAGACTCATATATTTTTTAAAACCTGCAGAGAACTCTCCTTTATGTAAAGACAACGAAGACACACATTTAGTCTTTGAGTTTATTGAAGTGATTTAGTGAACCCCAAAACACTCCACTTTAGCTGTGCAACTTCTTTTCCCTTCTTGCTTTATTCTAAGAGTTCATGTGTTTAGATCTACCATCCAAAAATGACAAAAATCTGAAAACCCCACACTTTTACAGAATTCTCTCTGAGGTTTTTGAGAGAAATGGAGATATTTGTTCTAGTAATCATGTTTATTTAGAAGAACAAGAATATCACTATTTCACATTGTATTTTCAAACATACTTTTTTACTCTGCACAAAACTAAAACATGTTTGGGGGTTTTTACCCCATTTTTTATTTATTAATACCTTCTGATGCCACCTCAACTGGAACAGCTAGACTATTTTTTTGGCGGTAATTTTGAAATTCCCTAGAAAAATAGGAATAAAGAGAAGGACTTGAGAATGAGAATGGAACTAGAAAAGATAATGAGAACACCACCACACTGCCAGCATTCAAGTGCAAGGTGGTGACAGAGCAGCATGAGGAAGATATAAGAGGAGAAAAATATCAGAAGTGAGGAAAATCTAAAGAGCCAGCATCTCAGATATTTTCTCACTGTCATTTAACATAGTCTCTCTTCACTGCTTCCTCCTGACTAATTTCTACTGACTGCAGGGGGCTTGCTTTTTTTGGTTAGGTTTTTTTGGGAGGTTTTTTGGGGTTTTTTTTGGTTCCTCATCAAGGTATCAGCAGCTTTGTTCTCAGCTAAATTGCTAAACTAAATGACAACACGTCAAGTAATTATCTACTCATATGCATATATAGAATTAACAAAGAAACACTTTCAGTATGGTTAGCCCCAAGTCATACCCTTCCCTGCTCCTTTTAGTCAGGGGAATTTGAGTTGGGTTTCACTTAATCAGATTCAGCTCGGATTTGCCCCCATGTAAATCTGAACCTAAAGCTTTTTTTCAGGTCTTGCATTTACAGTCAATTCTGTATTGACACCTGTCTCAGCTCCTGACCACTCCTTTCGAGCCCCATCTTATTTTCAGCAGCCTCAACAGGCAAAGATCTCTGCCCATCAGAATGTGCAGGGTTCCCCAGCTCCTCAGGAACCCCTGGCTATTGATGGTGCCCATGGCTCAAATGATTTTATCTCTTAATAGTCCATTTCTGGATAGTCAAGGAGCTTCCAATCCCTGCTTTACACAGAAAACAGTGCTTTACTTTTATGCCCCTTAAGTCATAATTTGGAGTTCCAGGTGGAATTTAATCACTTCCCTTCCTACAAAGCTCAGCTTGAGTAGTATTTCTTGCTTTCACTCTGAAAATCCTGAAAGGTTACAAGAAGTTTTGTTGCCACGTGTTCAAGCTCAGTGGCATGGGGCTGAGTAAGCTACATACCTGCGTGATTTAACAACGTAAATACACAGATGTCAGATTAGGACCACTGCATTTTAAATCACAGCACTTCTAGGGAGTTTTGGATTTGCCAGAATGTTTTCATTAGCAGAAGGCAGCATTTCTGGATTCAGGACAGTAACAGCTGTGAAGATGAGGACAAGCCTCAGGTGATAATCAGCACTGACAGAGAGGTGGCAATCCACCTCTCAAATCCCAGCCCTAGATCTCAGAGGAAAAAGTTGTCACTTATCACCTGTGCCCAGTGTGGGCTAAACAAAAAAAGATATACAAAGTAGAGCACTACCTAGCTGAAAATATCAGGGAGGGAACAGAAGATATAAACATGGCAAATAAATTAGAGGCTGAACAATAGAATATTAAAAAAAAAAAAAAAGAAATAACTTATTAGATTGCAATTAATTATAGTAAGAAACAGATTCTCATTTTGCTATATACATCAGTAATTCTGATGCTTGTAGATCAGCAAATGTTTACACAAATAACAGCAACAAACAAGGTCATGAACATATCGCCTTCTGCACAGAGTGTGAAAAAGTATAACCAAAGCAAAAACAAAAATTTCATAAACGTACACAACAGAACAACACTTTTGGGAGATATGAGCTTGAAGTATGTGCAAGTCTTCACAACCATTAGCTGCATGTCTGTAAATCACATTTAATTAGTACAGTCATTTAATTTTACAAGCATTCTGTACTTGTGAAAGTACATAGTCATGTACATGATATCAGTTATCCTCTAATAACTTTAATTTCATGTAAGTGTTTAAAAGGTATTCTTTTTTTTGGAGGGGGTGGTGCTGGCAGGTGCTGGAGGAATGAAAATAAAATTCAGATTCAAGATACCCTCTGGTTACCTAGAACAGTAGTACAGAAAAAAAACAAAAAAGATAATGTTCCAGTTTCACAATATTGATGCTTTTCCATTTTCTTTCATCTTCCTATCAGAAAACTGAGAAAGGGATGAGCAAAGAGGTCCCTCTTTTCCTCCTGAAGCACTGTAAGTAGTCAACCTCTCTGACTTGGAATCCATCTTCATCCATTAGCAAACAGCAAAGGGGTGCAAGAGTCTCAGGCAGTATCTGAATCAAGAAAACACCCAGTCCTTCACATTCTTGCAGTGGTTTGTAAATGGTATGATAAATCTGAAGCAGATTAGTCTACTAACTGCTGCTACTACATTCATTACATTTTTTTTTTCCAAATCCCTTCCGAAAAAATTTCTTTTCAAAGTCAAGTATCTTTACATAATCACGTGAACATTACAGGATAGTGACTTCTTTACCTAAAACAGAGAGCAAAAATATTTTAATTTCTCTAGGCATAGGAATCAAAACAGATCTGTAACACTGGTTCAAATAAAAGGGAAAAAAAACTAGAACACACCAGAAATGGGCTCATGTCCAAAAACTTATTCATATTTAAATAACAATGCAAAAATCTAAAAATAAAAGTTGCTTTACGTACAAGCTTGTACTTACAGGTTCTAGTTTACAGGTCTTTTTCTTTTCCCTCCTGTTCATGTCGAGATCTTTAACACGAAATTTCAAAACTGTGCTTTACCAGGGAAAGTAATCAAAATAATTCAGTCATTTCTGAAATAAAGGCTAGGAAATAATATGCTGCTTTGCCTAGTACATTGTTATAGCTGACCTCTAACATTTCTCTGGAAGATCTCATTTATCTTGGATTATAGCACAGAGAGCTTTCCCTTGATTTTCAATGTTCCTCTTTAGTAAAAGTGATTACCTTATATGTGTGAGAATCACAGGGGTTTAAGAAGACAGAATTAAAATGAAGGTAGGTTCATCACATAAACAGCCAGGATCTCAAGGAAAGACTGGAAACACAGCTGCTAAAGAAAGAAAACTTAAAAGTGTGAAATAAGCAAATGGCCATTTTAAATGGACCTCAAAATCCTTCCCCAAACTGTTGTTCAAGGTGTTGGTCAGATGTCAGCTGCCAGGTTAACTGAGGGGGCTGAGAACTGACACACACCCAGGAAATTTTCCAAGATTTACCTCAGTCTTCTGTCAAGACTGATCTTGCCCTCCCCACACTATCAGTGCTCATTATTTGCCCCCAAAAGGAGATAGAAGCTTATGCCAGGCACAATCAAAATGACACAAAACCTTTTTCCACCCTTTTCCTTCTAACTGAGATCAGAATTAAAAAACAGAAATGCAGGAAATGGGACAGCGACTTGAAAACCATTGTCTCGTTTTTCTTGTTTGCTTGTTTAAAAATGTAAAAATTGTCAGCATGTACAGTTGGTGCTACTGATAACACTGAAAATCTGACAAAAACTATGTTTCGGGGAAGACAGTGCCCTCTGGACATAGGGATAAAATTTTATTTTATACTGTGTAGCGTGTCTTGCTTGAACTTCACCTTCTGCTCCTCAGTGGCATGGTTTGCCTGAGGCTTTCCCTCTGCTCCTTCCTGTGCAAGGTACCTGATATTCCAGCGCAACTGAGGAAGCTTAGGCACTTGGATCTCTCCACTGAATTCCCCCTTAAAAATAAAATAAATTGAAAAAAAAAAAAAAATCACAGTTCACACAGCCACGGAGAAAAGAAAAAAAATCCCTTCTACAAGTGGTGAAGAGTCGAATAAGGTTTTCCTCTCAAATGAAGCTGGAAGCTTTTGTGGAACATGCAGTTTGTAGGCAAAGGCACTGGGGATAAGAAGTGAAGAGCTGCTCTCTGCATGCCTGAGAAAGCTGGATGATTTGAATGCAAAGATAACAAACATTTATCTTGGTAAGTGGCATGGGATGGAATTAAGCGCTGTTGGATAACTACCTTTGAGAATAAAGACCATGTAGAGATGCTCCTTTATTTTTTTCCTTTTAATTATATGCTGTAGGTCATTAAATCTTCTTATCATACTCCTACACATTCAATTCTTAATGTAACTTGAATGTAATTGCCTGTTGTACCAAACCAGATTGGAAGTTAGTCTTTCTTTAGCAAATGTTTATTGCAGGAGCAGAGGAACTAGACAATATGGTTTGGGGGTGTAATTTGCATGCATTATATCAGATGCCACATTCAGTTTCCTGGGGGGAAAAAGAAAGGAAAAAAAACCCAGAAATTGGACCCAAACGTTGCTACTGCTCTGTGTCACTGCCATATTTCTTCACTGTATTCTGCCATGAGCATACATAAGGCAAAACCCATCACACGCTGTACACATAAACCTATAATGTTGTTCTTATAAAGCACTTTAGCTATTGACTTATTCCTGAATCCTAGGGCCAGAATGGATTTAATTTCCTGCATCAGATGATTGTTGGCACCGGCTTTTAACAAAAGAAAAAAAAGGGGTCTGAATTTTCATCTCTGAGAGCAATGATCATTAAGTGATAAGACATGTGGCTTCCTAGCCTGGAAAATTTGAAAATTTCAGTCCACATAGCTCAGAATCTTCTGGATATGGCTTATTTCAAGTTATCCTAAAACTGTAAAAGGGGGCTAACTCCAGAATTTACTCTGCTATTTTAAATTCCCCTTCCCACTCCTAGCCTGGCTAATGTGCAGTTAGATTAAAACAAAGGGAAAAGCATCTCTCAGCTGCAACCTCATTAAAAAGAGAATTGCAACAAAGATGCTTCAGATAAAAGAAGAAGAAGAAAAAATAGGTGTACCAGATGGTTCTGTCTGTATATATGTATGTAAAAAATATATAAAAATATTCAGGCTGTCTACAAGGTTCATAGTCATTGGTCCACAAATGATACCATGTAAAGATGTAATTAGAAATTAATCTTAAAGGAATTTTTAGAAGTAAATACAGTGTTTTGGCATTTTGGGGGAATGAAGGTGAAGGTTTGTGATACATGCAGATAGAAAAGGATTACAGTGTTCATGGCCAGGGAATAGTGGCTGCTGTGGGTGAACCTCCAGCTCACCCATCCAGCCTTTAGTTTCCCAGTCTGGAGGATGGCTCAGGACACAAAACTGGAAAGGGAAAAACAGAAAGGAAGGAGTAATATTTAGAAGGGTTTGTTTGCCCTTGAATGCACTGAGAGAACAAAAGCAGATACACTGGAATCAAAAATCAACTGCCAAAAAAAAAATCCTTCTATAATGGTCCATGCAAGAAAAGCTGGATGGCTTTAAATTGGGAACACAGTCCAGAACTGGGATAAAACCATTGAAGACAGATGATAAAGAGATACAGTAAGAAAAAACATTAGCTGCACAATGAACACATGAACAGCTCCAAAATCTAAAAGGGTTCTTAAAAAGACAAAGAATGAAAACTAAGATTACAGTACAGTCACATTAGGTTTAATCTGAAAGACTATGATGTAATGGAGAGAAGGAACATAAAATTAAGGACAAATACCAAGAAACAACAGAGGCAAGCAAGAAAGGAAAAGGAAAACATAGATGCACTGCTTGGAGAAAGGAGAAAAAAAATGAGGACACTGAAAAAAGCCAGATGTACTCAGGACCCTTGTAGTAGCTTAGTTTTTTTACAATCAGAATAAGAAAAACACAGATCAAAGGATATATGGTTAGATTAAACTCATTCAGGTCAGAGGATTTGGTGATATTTATTTTGATACAATTTCTGAATTATTTATGATCATATGTGAGAAGTAATGGGAAATGAATGAGCCTGGAGAATTGAAAAAGGGCATAGATACTATTTGTCTTCAAAAAATGGTTAAAAGGAGGACAAACTGTCCTAAATTTAATACACAGGGAGAAATCTCAGCAAATGACTAAAAAATTGATATGTAAATACTTTGGGGATGAGAGCATGGATCTATCCATGCCACGTGATACCAAACCAATTTCATCTCTTTCTTTGAAAAGGTCATTTAATCTACCATAAAAGTAACACAACAACTGTAATGCAATTTGAATTTTTTTGGACTCCCACATGAAATTTAAAGAAAGAGAGTATGATGTAAATAAACCCACTCTGAATGCATAGCTAATGTAGTTGAAAAATCATTTGGGGGTAAAAAAAACAAACCAGCAAAAAACAACAAACGCTGTTGTAATTATTAGCAGTTAAACTTTGGAGAATTCTTCACAATTTAAACAAATGCAATGTGTTTGGGAGGTTATAAAAGAATGCCGATACAGTTCTCTTCTTAAGATATTTATAAACATATTATTCTATTCTTTAATGTCCTCTTTACTTAAAATTTGGGTTAGCTGTTTTTATTTTCTCTCCACACACTTACAGTATGTGTGTATATGCACGCTTACAGTGTGTAGATATAAAATAAGATCTATTTGCCCTGGAAAAATTGTTACTTTTCTGCATTGTCTCTCTCTGGCCTTCACTAAAGCAATCTTGATGCAGCCACGATGAATATGCAACTTAATTTTCAATTGTACAGGGATCTTTTGGAACTGTGCATATTCAACATAACTTCCATCTCATCTGAAATACCCCATTTTCACTATTTTCTTGTGAGATTTCTCCTACTAATTCCTTACTTGCATTGAAGGCCATTTATCCTGTATCCTACTGTGATCACAAACAGCTTTCCTGAAAATAAATGAGTGTTTACATTTCATCCTCACTCTCACATAAATTCCCATCACTCTTTCCCATTCTCCATCAGCTCTGATCTGACAGGTAGATGCCTCTCGGCCACATTCCCCCATCATCTGAAACACAGAGTTGTCCCCATCCAGATGTACTGCCCAAAGATTTTTGAGAATTGTTTTGTTTTCCAGTGGGTATTTAATCATCTGGTAACTCCCAGGACACATTCATTCCTACTAATCTTGTTCTTGGATATTTCCAGTCCTTGCTCATCTTTTGCTTCCTAAGCAGCAAACCTAAGAATGAAACATCACCTTTCCTCTCTCCTGTTCCATCACTGAAAGGGATTGGAAATCTTGAGCCTCACATCTTTCAGGCTAAATACAGTTTGTGTCTAAATTAAAGCAAGTAATTCACACAACAGGACCAGATATAAAGAGCAAACCAGGTCATTTCAGGATTTAGAGAGGTGGAACTAGATAGTCTTTAGGGTTCCTTGCAATCCAAATAATTCTGTAGTTCTATGTTTCTTGTTATTTATTCTACTATTTCATCATTTCTGCATTAACGTAGTTTCTCTCAAAAATTGATATTTTTTTTTGATCAGTAGCTTTTTTTTTGATCACTTAACTTTGAAGTTAAACTCTCAAAAAAGTAAACCTTCAGTGTCTAAGGAAAACTTTTTTCTTGAAAAAACGGACATGAAGGAACATGTAGGAACCCTGAGTTTAGAGAATTTCAGTCTTTTAGTGCTGACAGGTAATGATCTTTAAAAGCACACTGCATTTGACCTAAGACCTTGGGAAAGGCTTTCCTTTTTATGTGATAGTGCTGAGATTGTTACTGTATAATTAGAAAGACACTTATTATGTCAAGGGTGAAATATGTAGAAACGTGGAAAAGTATCTTTATAAGATTTAGTTACAAGATGGAGAATTTTGGGTGTATGCTTCTTGTTCTTTCTTTCCTGCTTCTTCTTCACTTTTCCAGGCGTTCTGTCATTGGGTGAAAAAGTCCACAGCGTGGAACGTGAATGAATAGTTACTGGATAATAAGTAAAAATATATTAGTTGGCATTTGTTAATTGGATAATTTAAGATATAAACTACCTTGGTAGCAAGAACTATTCGCCATTTTTTCCTGCCTTTTCTGCTCCGTTAACTTAGCAGGCACATTCCATGCAGCTGTGCTGCTGATAAGAACTAAAAAACACTAAGTCCGAAAGAAAAGCCTCGCCTCTCTTAATTCAAACTCTGAGTAAAAGAATTCACAAAAAACAAGGCAAAAATAACAGGAGGTCAGGAATTTACAGGAACAATATCAATGTCTTTTGGAAATTCTAACTTGGAATTTATATTATTTTACGCACCAAAATAATGCTCTGCACCAA
>VXBT01006131.1:47534-80692 GCA_013400235.1 Oriolus oriolus | reverse complement strand
CGGGGGCCGGGCGCCGGGGCCGGCCGGGGCCGAGCGGAGCCTCCAGCCTTCCCGCCGGGCAGCCGGACCGCCGTCCTGCCGCGGGAGCCGGAGGCTGGCTCGCGGGGAGCAGGGCTGGCCGGCTCCCGGTGGCGCACGGCGGGCCGTGCTCCCGCTCCCGGCGCCGGGACTTGTTGCACGGCGGCCGTGCGAGGAGCCCGCCCTTGCCCCGTGGAGTCGCTCCGAGCCCCGGGCACCGCCGACCTCGCCGCCCTCAGCAGCTCGCCACCCCCGAGCGTCCCAGGAGCGCTGCCAGAGCCGGGGTGCAGGGGGGCGGCGAGGGGCCAGAGGTGAGACCCTTTCTCAATTCCGGTTTCACCGAGAGGCTGCCGAGCTCTCCCACTCCTGTTGGGACCTGTGAGGTGAGAGCTGCTAGAGCAGCCGAAGAATGGTGAGAGGTGCGCATCTGGGGAGGAGGGAAAGACTATTTCTCCTGCCGATGCAAGCTGGGGCGGGCAATGGCCCAGAGAGCAAGGGCGGCAGGTGCTGTCCCTCGGTCTCTGCTTTTTCGTCGTGTGAGGTGTTGATGCGCCACAACTGACTTCCCCTTTGCTGGCTGTGATCCTGGGGGAATGTGGTGTTCAGCCCAGTCCCAAACACACAGTCCTCGTCCTCCTGCACTTCATATTTCATCCTTGCAGCTTTCTATCTCAGGTTATGGGCGATTCCTTTTGTGGCAATACCACAACCGTGTCACGGGGCTGCGTGACTCTGGCAGCTCTGGAATCCCAGAGACTTTCTGCTCTTTGCTCTCCGTGAGACCGGTGCATCCACAACACAGAAGGAAGCTTTGAATCAGAACAAGCCTGGTCCTGCCTAACACTGAGGGACACTGTCCAGAGGACTGGGAAGTTGCTCAGGGAGATCTCAGAAAGCAAAGAAACAGGTGGATCAGGGAATGCAGACAAATTCACTCCAAATCTGCTTCCAGGGAGGCAGGGAAAAGTTCACCTCCTTGAGCAATGTGGAAAGCAACAGGGAAGGAGATGCTACATTAGCAAGGTCTGAAGGCCAAAAGAGAGAGGATTAAATGGCAGCAGGGCCCAAATCCGGCCCCGGGCATCCCCTGCTCTAGAGAAGCAGATCTCTGGCCCTGCAGAAGCCACAGTTGTTTGTGTTGTAAACTCAAAGCCACCTCAAAAACACTGCAAAGGCTCATCAGACCATGTCCACAGGTTTCAGATGCACCTAAGAGAGGCTGCTCTGAATGTGAACAGGGCTCTCCCTTCCATGTACAGCATCAGGCTCTGCCAAGAGAAAAGAAAAGAAGAGCTTAAACAACCCACCTCTCCACCCAAAACTCCACTAACATAACCCAGACACCCAAATCTGGCTCTGCATGTGGGCTGAGGCTGCAGTTGTTGAGGAGAGAGCAAACCATCAGCCCTTCGCTGTTTGCCCGGCTGTGCCTGGTGTTGCTTTGTAAACCTGTACTGGCTGAGGTTTGTCCTCTGTCTCTTCAGAGCCTTTCCTGTGGTTTCTGTGATGGGACAGAGATATCTCAGCCCTGAAAGAGAAGGCAGGATGCATCCTCCAAGAGTACAGGGAAGAGTTCTCTCTCTCCTCCAGCTTTTCACTGCAGGTTCTATCAAGGCTGTTTCCACAGTCATTTGGCAGAAAAGTAGCTCAGCTCCCAAAAGGTGGGAAATTATAGTTAACATTTAATATTTGTAATGATTGCCATTATTATCATTTAACATTTACCATTATTGTCCTGGGTTTTGATGCAGTAGAGTTAGTCTTCTTCATAGTACCTGGTATAGTGCTGTGTTTGGGATTTAGGATGAGAATAATGTTGATAACACACTGATGTTTTAGTTGTTGCTGAGCAGTGCTTACGCTAAGTCAAGGATTTTTCAGCTTCTTGTACTGCCCTGCCAGAGAGGAGGCTGGGGGTGTGCAAGAAGTTGGGAGGGGATGCTGCTGGGACGACTCACCCAAACTGGCCATAGGTATATCCCATATCATATGGCATCATGCTGAACAAAAAAGCTGGGGGGAGATGGCTGGAGGACTGGCTGGGCATCAGTCAGTCGGTGGTGAGCAATTGTCTATCACTTTCACTGTATATTCTTTTATCATTATATTCTTTTCCCTTCCTTTTCTGTTTCTTTAAGCTGTCTTTATCTCAGCCCACAAGTTTTACCTTTTTTTTTTTGATTCTCTCCCTCACCCGACTGTGCCGCCACTGAATGAATGGCTGCACAGTGTTTAGCTGTCTGCTGGGTCAAACAGATTTTGTTTATTAAGCAGTCTCTGCATATACAGAAGATGCTAATATAGCAATGAAATTTACTGTCTCCTTGTACTGCCTTGGAAGTACAAGTAGTTGTCAATCCTGCTACAGGAAATGGTGTGTGTTGCCTTTCGAGTGCATCTCCTTCAGGACTCTGGACTCTGATTGCTGTTACATGGAGACACTTCTCATCATTGTGCCATGGTCTCTTGCCAGGTATCTTTTCTGTTCTTGGAGTCTTAGCAGCAATAAAAGTCCAATGTGTGACCCATCTTAAAGTACAGCACTCCTTCTGCCTTTATCTTGCTTGTCTCCTCTGCTCTTTGGATAGGGAGCCAAAAGGCCTTCAGTGAACAAAAGAAAAAAAGGAAAAGTGAAGAATGTCAGGCGAGCAAAAAATTTAAGCTGCCAGAGGTGCATGGATATAGCAGCAGATTATATGGAAGTGCAGTTCTCATCTGTTTCTCTCAATGGGAAGCATGTGGTTAAGATCAAGCAAATCTAACATACCTGTCTTCTTGGAATGGTGATAAGGAAGGAAAGGATAGATATTTTCTCCTGGGAGGAGGAGTTGTTCGTGCCTTGGGATACTTGAGAAGCTATCTCCACTCCCCTCCTTTGGTGCACGTGCCAGGTGAGATCCAGAGATGTCCCTTGGTGCCCTAGGCAGCCTATGCAGGAAGCTGAGTACAGCAGCACCCTTGCAGCATAAATACTTCCAGGGTTTAGCTCTTTCAAATCACCCCAGAAACCTAAGGTGCCTTCCCTACTTAGTAGGTCACAGTTCTTGTTTTTTGTGGCACTGCCACAAATCCCTTTCTGTATCCCGCTGCAAGCAGATGGATGGGCAGCGTCACTGTGAAAGCTGCTGAAGGGACCGTGCTGCTCCTTGGCTGTCCCACCACACTCCCAGTCTGTGACATGGCTGTGCTTGGTGCCCAGCTCGGCCTGCTCCCTGGCTGGAAATGTACTTAACAAGCTCCTTTGCGGCATTGAGTTTTCCTTGCAAAGCCGCTGCCCCATGGATGCGTTCCTGGGAGGGCCCTGCACTGTACAACCAGCAGTGGTGGCACTGGCCTTCCTCTTGTCCTGCCGGGGCCATCTCACTGCGCTGGTTTTGGCCAAGGTAGGTAATTTTCTTCACGGGAGCTGGAATAGACCTGTGTTTCGGATTTGTGCTGGAAACAGTGTTGATAACGTGGGGGTGTTTTCATTACTGCTGAGCAGCGTTTACACAAAGTCAAGGCCTTTTCAGCCTCACACCCCATCCCACCAGAGAGGGGGTGGGGGTGTGTGAGGAGCTGGGAGGGGACACAGCTGGGACAGCTGACCCCAACAGACTAAAGGGATATTCCAGACCATATGGCATCATATAAAACTGGGGAAGAAGGAGAAAGGGGAGGATGTTTGGAATGATGGCGTTTGCCTTCCCAAGCCACTGTTACATGTGATGCAGCCCTGCTTTCCTGGGGATAGCTGAACACCTGCCTGCCCATGGGAAGCAGAGGATGAATCCCTTGTTTTGCTTTGCTCATGTGCATGGCTTTTGCTTCACCTATTAAACTGTCTTTATCTCAGCCCATGAATTTTCTCAGTTTTGCTCTTCCCATTCCCACCTGTGTTCCACTTTGTGGGAGTGGGCAGGGGGCTGCCTGGGGCTGAGATGCCAACTGGGGCTAAACCTCACCACACACCCAATGCAGCTGATCCCGGTGGTGGAGGATGCTATGTGGCAGCTGCCCTGGCAACCACCACGGATGCTGTAGGGCCAGGGGCCTTCCAGGGCTGCAGGACCATGCTGAGAGCCCCAGCTGACTAAAAAACTCCACAACAAAACAAAAATGCACCACAGTTTGATGCTGTGAATTTTCTCCAGGTGGATCAAGAAAAGGCTTTTTTCCCAAAATGTGAAAACCTGAGGCACAGAAAGATGACCTGGTGAAGTCTGTCCTGTGAGCACTCCCTCTCTCCTGGTGCAAGAGAGATTTCCTCGTGCTCATGTATCCTCTGTAAAGCAAAACCACCTTCTGGCTGCAGCTGGGGATGACTTTCCCCGAGCTGGTGGCACCGTATGATCCATCTCTGCATGCTGGGTTATCCCACAGTGAATGTACCAGTTACCTCTGGTGACTTTTGGGCTTGAGCAGGTCCCAGCCCATCCTCTGCGTGGGGTAATTTATCCAGCAAAGCTTTGGGGAAGACCCACGTTGCCCACAAATGCCAGTGAAAAAGTGGCAAGTTTCTCCCTTGTGCATGCTTGGTTAAGTAAGTTAACAGCTGCAAGCAACAGCGACCATATAGCTCTGTTTCCATGTGTGCATCTGATGAGTGCACACCAGCATTGTGCAGAATAGTGGGGAAAATTACACCTAAGAAAGATAACTGGGGAAAGAGTATCGCTGTAAGTCATGGCACTTCTCCTCAATACTTGTATTCAGGGGTGGAACAAGCCTGAGTTCACTTGCAGCAATGAAATGCCCCATTAATCACGTATGCCTTTGAAAGGGATATGTCAGGCTTGGCTTATACGCCTACATTGGTACCTGATCCCATCTAGACAATGCCAGACAAGCGCTTAACAAAGCGGCTCTAGTTAGTAACTTGACTTATTTGTTAGTTTGCTAGTTAGATATAAATCAAAGTGTCATAATAAGCCAATGATGTAGCAACAGCTGCAATCTAATTTAGAGGGAGACAGCCTCATTTTAGTTTTCCTGACATGAACACAAAAGACAGTATCAATACTGAAGCCGGCAGAGACACAGCTGTATAAAACAAGTGAAAGGTCCAAAGAAGAGGGCAAATAAATATATTATAAACCAAATAAAATAAAATAAGATTGGTCTATACTTTAACAGTTTTAATTTGTCAGCAAAAGAATTCTGACTGCAAGGAATAAATACATCTTGGAGCTATGCTGTGACATTTAAAAATAATTTCATCAGTGTAGTAAACAGATGGCTCTGGCTACATCCTAAGTACTTGTGTGTGCATAGGAAAGAGTTGCCTCAGCTACGACCCTGATTGCTTGTCCCTTGAAAGTAGTAATTTCTGTGGTAGACTGGCCTCCCAAATTTTGATGGGGAAGCCTATTAACAAGCTGACCTTTGAGGCAATTGCAAAAAATACTGTTAGTGGCAGCAAAGAATGCTCTCACGAAGGGCTGTATTTCTGGCTGGCAATGTAATGGCTCAGCTCCATTGATTTCAACTTATCTATATCTCTTGATTTGGGCTGGAGACCAGATCTGTGGTATCTATTTTGGGAAATGAATTTAGAAACAACAAAAATAAATACTTCCAGATGCAGCATTGAATCAGCATATCACATTCAGTGCTGCTTGAAAGTATTGAGTCAGTTGGTGCAGAGAGATTTTTAAGAAGAGAAGTACAGTTCAGTGACTGACTAAGAAATTTATAGACAGGCTTGCTTTACCTTTTGCTTCATAAAATATAGGTCACAGAAGTATCCTTGCAGGTAGAGCAATTAGTGGCAAGTCCAAGCAGAAGAGAGCACGATATACATCACTCTGCAATTAGCTAATTGTATTATGAGGTTGGTTGGGGTTTTCTTCCTTTTGAGATTTCAGACACCGACGAGACCAAGACGGTGAGCTTGCGAAACTAGTGGACTGAGCCCATGTAACAAAATCTAGCACTCTTACCTCTCAGAAAAGTGGAAAGCAGAGGTCTGCCATGTTCCTCTGTAAAATGAATTAATCCTGCAGCTATTTGGACTTGTCCTGCCTGAACAGAAAATGTAGTCCAGTGAAAACATACCATTGAGGCAGCTTCTGATCCCACAGTCTTCCCTCGTAAATATGAAATAAGTAGTAGTTTAAACGACTTTGACAGGATTGCTGGGGTGCACAAGAGCTGAAAATGTGATGTGAACAATCAAAGTTTTAGGCAGCCTATCTGACTGGAAGAGTCCTGTCAGTCCTCAACTAAGATTTCACCATTAAAATTCAAAGCATATCCTTGAACTTGCAATGCATTTTGGTGGTTTACAAATCCTGGTGCCTGGAGTGCTTTCGGCGGTGTGGGGCATTCAGATACTACCAACCCAGTGATTCTGAGCTCTAAGTGCTCTTAAAAGAGATTTCAGATATTTTTACTCATGCCCTTACATGATTTTGCCAGATGCGATTTTGCTGCAATTGTCACAAAAACATTTTATCACCATAAATATTAGGGAATTATGTGCTTGTATATAGGAGGTGATGTCTCTCTGGTGAGATGTGCTCCACTATCTCCATGCCCCTCTTCTTCATGAAGCATGGCTCTTTTAAAGAGATATAAATCAGGGAAATGAGTTATGGGAATCCCAGGACAGAGTTTTATCTTGTGACTTCATTCGTCATGCTGCAATACAGAGCACAAAGTATCGAAGCACTGAATAAAAAACTCGGAGGATTGGCATGGATGCCAATCCACCATGGAATGGTGCTTGTGGATTAATAACAACTAGCAATGCTTGCCTTAGCTGCTTTTTGTAACTACTCTGCTCTGTGGCAGCGCTGACACTGGTGAGCGAAGCTGTGTGGCAGATCACTTAGCAAAAGCAGTAGAAATCCAGTGTACAGATTACTGCTCAACAATGTTTTTATTCCAACTACAGGTGCAGAGATTATACTCCATAGTAAATCATGACATTTAGGAAAGCCCAGGAGTGATCCAAATACTGTAATTTGGCTGCAAATACACATGGGAAGTAACTTCAAACCTACTGTGTGTTTGATAAAGCAGTTTTGTAATGTCAGGAGCATTTATTTGATTCTTATTTAAATTTTCTATATATTGTCATTGCAATCAGTGTTGGCTGATGTTGCCCAAATCCAGATAGCCCTTTTGCTGGCATGAGGTTGATGTGATTCAGGACCTGACAGACAAACAGAGGAAATGTGATCATCTTCTGTTCTTTTTACTGTGCACATGGTAAGCACACTGTAGCTGGCAGAATACTTTCTGTCACACCCAGTAGCTTTTCTTTTATTGAAAATCATGAGCAAAATTACTACTGAAGGAAGAAGAGTTTTGGTCTCGGGAATCCCACCAATTTGACTGATAACCAGGGCCAATCATGCTAAGGGAATAAAGGATGGGACAGCTAAGCTTCCTCAGGAGTACCATTGTCCCTGGTATCAGTGCTCCTCCCGTGCCAGAAAAGAACAAATGCTAATTTATGTGTGCATTTACAGGAGAGTTGAAGGAGTGAGGCCTCCACTGGAGAGAGGCCATATGGAGAAAGCTGTGTTTGAGTGTATTTGCAATTGTACTCCTTGACCTTCAGCCCATCTCAGTGCATTATGCCTTTGCAAGGTGTGTCCAACCTTATTCAGCCGCCCTTATGGTTTCTTAAAACTCCTCTGCAAATGGGGAAGACCTTAGGTCCTACATCTGCCTTCTGTGACTGAGGACGCTTCTGCTCTGAGACTCCTTGTCCCCTGTGGTGAAGAGCACCTAGAACATGTGGCACCCACTGGTGTGGGTGTATCTTGAAGTGTGGAGCCCGGTGTTTCAGTTTTAACCAGACTTTTAACTCAGTTTCGGTTTTAAGTTAAAGAGTTCTAGCTCTCTTGTAAACCAAATCACTTGGAACAGACCTAACCTAACAGTGAACCTCCCCTGCTTCAGGCTGATTTCTGATTAGGTTGCAGCCACTTGTGCCCTTTTCCCTTTCCAACAGCAGGTGTAAGCAGGCTCAGGGAAACTTATTGGGTAAACAGGAGGCTGGTGACATTTTTGATATTAGTTTGAACTTGGTCTTCATTTCTCTGTGGCTTTTAGGAAACGCCTTGGGAAGGCCATTAAATAAACACCAGTGAGCTGGGCAATACTCAAACAATGAGGTTCTTTGAGTAACATAGATAAACCTCGTTTTAGCTACAGCGAGACAAAATAGTCTGACAGAAGTGCTGGACCTGCAGTCACTCAGCAATGGAGTTTCCAGAGTTCGTTTCAAAGTTTTAGGGCTACGTAGCTGCCTGGCATCCATTTCTCATGTCCTTCTTTTGGTCAGATGGTTGCAGCAGATCTACATGACTGAACTGAGTTTCTTCAGCTTAATTTGGGAAGCCAAACTGCCTGAGTGGCAGCAGATAAGCATTAACACTGCAGCAGAACCACTTGTTCTCCCATGAACTTGATTCCTTTACCATGCAAAGGCCTCTGGGGAAGAGCAGGCTATACTTGCTGTCTAGGTGATTGGATGACGATTTCTTGTATGCAAAGGGGAATTCACATCAGGCTGAACAACCTTTCCCAACCCTTCCTAGGGAAAAACAGGGCTCTAGTTTTCAGCACCATGGTGCTCACAGGAATCTGCTAGCCCCCACCTCACCACCTGCCCAGTGGGTGTAACAGAAGGTGGAGTCACAAGTGAGAGTAGGCATATTTTTTCCATTTTTCCCCCAAACTGTGCTATTAAGAGAGATCAGTCTGACAGGCTTGGGAATTTCCCAGTTGCTGCTCTCCAGTGTGAGAGCAAGGCTGGAAGAGGCTGTCTGTATATGGATGTGGATCTGCTGGAATCCAAGGTCTGGAGAGAGTTTCCTGCACATTTTCCTGTTCTGGTTTTGGAGTATGGCAGGAAGTTTTGTAGGGATGAGCAGGTTCCATGTGTGAGCCAGGGATATTGTGCAGGGCTATGCTCTGAGGGTGGGAGCAAGAGTTAGCTTGAGAGAAAATAGCTGCAGTTTAGAACAGAACAGGTTTGACTTTCTGTCTGTGCAAACAAACCTTGAAGTGCAAAGAAGGGTGCCCCTTAAGGAGCACAGCAGCATCAGTGTGGGAAACACATGTGTGTTTGTTCTCCCTTTTCCTGCCTGGAACATGAACCCCACTGCACTGCGCATAGCAAAAGGTACACAAGCCTGATTGCAAAAAAATTCTTGAATTGGCTTAAATGCAGATTTTGGTGGCGAGAGCATAGAGAACGAGGTCTGCTCCTCCCAGGGTTGAGCTGCTGCTGGAGCATTTGAGGCTGAGAAACCCTGGCCAGCCTAGCACATTGCTGTGTAGCAGGCATGACAATGCCATGTAAAAGAAGTTCCCTGAAAGGCTTTCAGAAGTCAGAGCTGCTATACAACAGCCTGGGAGCTTGTTAGCTCCCTTGCTACATCTGCCTTGAGATGAACAAGAGCCCCCATCAATGCCATTTCGCCCTTCTGTACCTCAGGCCCGGCGCCCACCCCACCTGCTCAGGACAGGCTTCCAGACAGACAGACAGACAGACAAGGATGCACTTGCTCTTCCCCCCACACTTCTTTTTCTCCCCTTTTTCCTCCATGGCTTTTTGCTTTTAAAGGTTGCTGCTGACAAATCTATCTATTTGGGGCAAATTGTCAGTGAGAAACTTCCGCTCGAACTCTTTGGGACAAAACTGCCTCTTTGAAAGGGTAAATCCCGTTGCATGAAGGTCTGAACAATGGCCAAATGTGTTGCTGCTACTGCTGCCGCTGCTGCTGAGGCCGGGGCTGTGACAAAGAGCGGATTAATTGGTGCCGCGGCTGACTGGTTCGAGATGGCTCCACTCAGCCCGCGCTGCGGGGAGCCCCATTGACTGGGCCCCGAGTCCCACTTTTCACAAACTCCAAACAAAAGTCAATTTCTTTTTTATAAGGCGAGGGAAGAAAAAAAAAATCAGTTCATGTTTGAGCTCGGGAAGTTGACTTGTTGGATTATAGGGCGTCATGCTCTCTCTGTCTGTCTCTCCCATGCTTTAAAGTTGCTTCTCCCACTAAGAGAAGAGTGAAGAGGGGAAAATGGAAGCAAAAGTGAGCCGTTCTCATCAGTGTGAGCATGAGAGTGGGCTCTGGGAATAGAAAGCTACCAAGGACCCTGAACTCTGAGACTGTGCTGGGAACCAAGCAGGAGCTCTTCTTTAGTGGAGTTAAACTTCTCCAGCCATCTGATGCTGTTCTGAAAGGTGTCTGCAGGACATTCAGTCCTTAGGTAGACAGTCCTATCAGGGAATGGGACTGAGTCAGCATGGTCAAAGTCAGCATATCCATATGGGACTTCATGACTGGCAAAGTCCCCTGCGTTCTCCTGCCAGGAAGGGTTTTCTCATGTGGAAGTGGGCAACACAAATAGACATCTTGTGTCCTCCTTAAATAACCTTCCACTTCCTCTGACTCTAAGCAGGTCAAACAAGGAAATGTAGAATGAAGTTCCAAGGAGGTATATCCCATGCACTCAGAAAAACTATAATGTATAGGGGAGCAATCAGAGAGAAAGAGAGGAAAAAAAGAAAGAAAAGTAGGGGATTACTCTTGTGCATACAGATCTTAATAGCCATTACCAAGTTGGCACAGTTTCTGCAGCTGAGGTTATACTGGAGCATTTTGAGAAGTTAATCCCTGTAATTGCTTTGATAATCTTGTGGTATTTAAGGTATCGCTTAATCAATATTTAGCTTTTCTTTTGGAAAATAGTGGTCCCAAATAAAAGAGAGAGGCTATTATCAGATGTAACTGCTGACCTTCTCCTCCTGGAGGTGGTATAGTATCAGATCTCCAGGTTACCTGCAATTTATTTGCATGTATTCTGTCTTTGCTGGGGGATAGTTCACACTGGTTTCTATTTCTCCCTTTTCTGCAGAGTGGATCCTTTGATCTAACTCTCACTAATTGTTTTGACACACAGGGGAGGGAGTAGGGCATCCGACAGTTAAAGTTAATTCCCTTGATTTTTTAAATACTGTTTTCTGCAATTTATTCTTACTTTAATGGAAAACACAGTGTGATTTATCATCCATGGCTTTGCTGCAGACTATAAGGAGGCAAACAGAGCTTGAAGTTAGAGTAGAAGAGTACAGAGTGCAGCAGTTTTATCTGAAGTCAATGAAAATTCTTGTGTGTTATATCTCTGTGCCCTTTGCTCATGAACTTCTGATATTTTAAGGCCCACATAGAGTGATTACAGGTTATATTCAGTCTATGTTTTAAGTAGAACTATCTTTGTAAAAATGGGTACAGCAAGAGCCAAACAGTAGGAACATCTGTTCATGTTATCCATGTAGCTCTGCAAGTATAGCTTAACTTGAAAAGAGCCTCTGGCTTCATTACTGAGCTGAAGGATTTAACACCACACCACACACTCCCCCTCCCCCGAACCTTTGACTGTGACCTTCGCTATGCCACTGCATTTGCTTTTACCCTCTAGAAGTTCTTTGACTTTTGGCTAACCTGACACTGGAAAGACTCCGCTGTCTTCCCAGGCTGATCCTCTTTTGGTCTGTTTTACATATCTGTATATAATTCTGAATTAATCCATCTCTCATTTTATCAGTGAACAGAGAGAGACACAAATCAACAAATCTGTAGAAAGGTAAAATTATTTGTTTCATGATTCTCCTTTTTCTTCCTCCTTACAAAAATCCATTGAGGAAACTCCAAAGATACGGAAGTGAAATTTCTTGTATTATATTAAGTCTGGCTTAGAGGTCTACAGGAAGCAAAGAGATCCCTTGCTGGAGTTTTCCCTACTGTTGGGTATGCCCTTAAAATTTTCATAGTTTCCTAAGAGGAGCTTCATTAGTGTTCAGAAGACAATACAAAGAATTATCCTTTTCATTGTGCCCCTATTCTGGCTGTCAACTACCAAGCTCTGAAACTAAAGGCGGCAATTTTCAGCACAGCAGCTGAACTGTGGGGAACTCCAAGGGAAGGAATGGTCTGATATGTCAAAGGTGTTGGAAAAATCAAAGGGAAAGGGGCTGGAGAAGAGGTGGTTAGAATTGACTAGAAGGACATCATTAGTGATTTTAGAGAGAGCAATTCCTGCAGAGTGAAGTGGCTGGAAACCAGACTGCCGAGTGTCAGAGAGGTGAGTTCAAGAGAATGGGAGTAAACTGGTCATTTGAAAGGATAAGAGGCAAGGAGATGAGAAAGGCATAATGGTATGTAGAGGAGGGTTGTTTTTGCAGAGACTTCAGAGGCTTATTTGAAAACAGACGAAGAGGGTGATCCATAAAAAGAGTCTGCTGGTGAGTCTGGAGAAAGAAAGTACTAATCAAAGAATGAGTAGCAATGGGGGAGGCTGAAGGGACCCTAGCACAGAATGGCTGAAGAAAGGATTTTTTTTCCAAGGATAAATGCAAAGATGCAAAGGATGAACACAAGGGTCTAGAGACATTCACCAGACCACGTGCCTGGATGAAATAAGGCAGGGTAGAGGCTGGAAGAGGTAGCAGTTAGTGCATGGGGAAGGACAACAGTGGAAGCTGAGAGAAGAGTTGGGGGTAACTAGCACCAGGAGTGACAAAAAGGAGGAGAAAAAACGACAGAGTAGCCAAAAGGTAACTGGGGAATGCACAAGGTGTAAAAAGCAGAAACAGATATGCAGTGAAGTCAGCGACTCTCTGCAGAGCTGTCAGCTGAAACCTGGAGTTCTTAATATAGGACTTGAGCTGCAAAAATCAGCAAGAGAAACCAAATCAGCAGGAGTGAGGAGGAAAAGGAGTGGTTACCAGGAATACACTGTAAGGCAGCAGATAAGAGAACAGGAGAAAGGGACTGGCACCACAGCTGGCAGACATAATGGAGTTTACAGTGAGGCAAAGACAACTGGAGTCACACTAGGGCCATTATGTACAAGGGATTTTGACATATTAATCTAGTTCGAGGTGTGGCCATGAAAGTTTCCAAAGTTCATGGTCTTGATTTAGTTGGTGTAGTTGGGAAGTATAAAGGACACTCTTAAAATGAAGCAACAGCAGATAGGGAAGAATCTATGGATTCTCTTTTTTATTTTTCGCCCATGTGAAACCCTTGGAATCCTCAGGACTTGTCAGGTATTTGGATTTGCATCTTGAACAGATGGGCCTGTCTTCTGAGCTGGTCACTTTTGCTCCCTACCTAGAGAGAGTCTAGTGTTCAGCAATGGGCTCTTGCACTAGGACCGAGCAAAGTGCATTCATTTCGCTCCACATTTTTTCTTCAGTAGCCAAGATCAACATACAGGTGCCTATATCAACCAGGAGGCACTGAAAAAACCTTATTTTAGGGATAAAGTCTTTACTTTTTCTACATGTCTGCTATCGGACAATGCTGAGCAGCTCAGCCACCCTTCCTGTGTCTCAGATTGTGAGTCTAGTGCAGCTCATGCACAAAGTTCTGACACCATACAGGGGTCTGTGGAGAAATAAAAATGAGAGTTGTGCTTTCTTCTGTCTTAAGAGCTGTATAGGTGGGCATTGGCTTCTAAGAGAAGCAGACCTACCGTATCGGAACTTTACTGTGGTGATCTCTGCGTGGGCACCGTGTTTGCTGGCACGAGTTACACAACAGGGTAGAATTGATTTTTTATGTCTTTTTCAAGCCTTCTGACTCTCAGAGCCCAGGCTGCTTCTGCCACAGCCCCAAGCAGGGAAAGAAACACTATTTTTTTTCCTGTAAATGAAACATATTTGGTATGAAAACTATCAAGAAGCAGCAAATGCGCAGCCTTGCTGTGCTTTGCGTAAGGTCACTTTTGAGAGTCGAGCTCACTCTAAAGTTGCGAAGGACAAGGACTGACATCTCTGTTTCTGTTGAGTCCTCGGGGTTCTCGCCCACAGGAAAGTTCAGAGGATAGAGAAAGCCCATACATTCCCTGGGCTGGGAAGCCAGCTCATCACACCCCTCAGGGCTGAGAAGGTGGCAAGGTGGAATTTCTAGTCCAGGCAATAGTACTGGAGTTGGAACATTTACCGTATCTCAGGTCCAGCTCAGGTCTTGCCAAGGCAGTGGATTCAGTGAGCTATGTTGGACTTCACTAGCAGTTTGACCTAAAAAGGATCATGTTTCTGTTGTGACAAGGCAAATTACATGCATTTTAGGTGCCCTGATTTACACTGTCTGTCCGTAAATCCTTTTTATGGTTGTTTGTGTGACATTGTTATTTCTAGATGACATCTGAGCATAATTTAATTTAACTGCACACTACCAGGATCTACACTATCTGATAAAAATAATTTATTTCCTCTGGAAAATGATAGGCTGAACTGCAGGGAGGCATTTTTTGCAGACTGTGAAAAATGACTTTAATGTCAGAGTCAGATAGTTAATTCCAGTTCTAGGTACACATAACCCAGTGTGTTGTGTCAAGAAGGTAAATAATAAGTGTCCCAGTTGCCGTGAAATATTTCCACAGACCATTCATTTAGTTTGAAATAACAAGTTTTAAATTGTGATGTTCATTACCGAGTGTCCTGGTTTTGGCTGTTATAGAGTTAATTTTTCTTCATAGTAGCTGGTACAGTGCTGTGGTTTGGATTCAGTTTGAGGATAATGTTGATAACACACTGATGTTTTAGTTGTTGCTAAGTAGTGCTTACCCAAAGTCAAGGACTTTTCACTTTCTCATGCTCTGCCAAGAGGAGGTGCACAAGAAACTGGGAGGGAGCACAGCTGGGACAGGGGGCTTGAACCAGCCAAAGGGATATTCCAGGCCACAGAACATCATGCTCAGTATACAAACTGGGAGAAATTGTCTGGGAGGGGCTGGTAGTAGTTCCAGAATGGGTTGGGATTCCGTCAGCAGGAGTAAACAATTGTGTTGTGCATCACTTGTCTTTCTTGGGTTTTATTTTTCTCTCTCTTTGTTGTCTCCCTTTTCTTTACAATTATTACCCTAGTGTTATTATTATATTATGTTTCAATCATTAAACTGCTCTTATCTCAATCCACGGGTTTTAACTTCTTTCTGATTCTGCTTCCCAATCTCACTGGTGGAAGGGGTGTGTGTGTGTGTGAAAGCAGCAGTGTGGTTGCCAGCTGGGGTTAAACTATGACACCGAGAAAAATGTCTTAACGTTTTATTCTACTGAGTGTTAACTAGGTTTTCCTAATTAATTAGTCATTGGATTATTTAAGATGCAAGGGCAGTTAAAACAGTATTACAAGAAATGCAAACTATTCTTAGAGAGCCCTTTGTTGTGATTGGTATAGTATAAACAAACAGAGGAGATTAATTTTACTTGACTTTAAAAATCCAAATTGCAGACTTGGTTATATTCATCTCCCTTTGTGCTGAGAAAAAAAAATGTTTTTGTGATGCACTTCTCATATCTATTTTAGATTTTGAATTTGGATGAAATTAATTACTTCATAAAAATACCAATTTAGTAGATGCCCTAAAAGTAGCTGTCCACTTCCTGCCAGGTGAATCCTAGACAGATCTTTAAGGGCCTTACTGTTTAAAGAGGGAAAAAAGGGCAGAAAATGAAAGAATGGAAATATCATTATCTCCTTCTCACAGATGGGGAACCAAAGCGTAGAGAGATTGAAGGTGGGATTCATTTGCCCACAGACAGACATTTGCATTACTAGCTGCAAATGTTCAAGTTTTGTATGGGGACTTTTCATAGTCAATTGTGAAAAAACTCTTCTGGAGCACAGTTCATTCTTGCTGTACCAGACATCCAAAATAAGCACTGCTTGGTTAGCAGTTTTATGATGTCTTTCCTTCTATTGGCTCTTAAGGCATCCAGTCTCACAAGGCTCAGGTGCAGGTAACTTCACATGGATATTGGAAGTCAGGCGATATTAATTTCCCCAGCTCCATGTCACATGGGAGGTTTGTGTTGGTGTCTGAGAATGAACCCAATTTTCCTGAGAACCTTAGCAACAATCCCATTCACTGAAGACCTCTGGCTTTAGTACCAGTACTCCTTCTGATGGAGAGCCTGATGCTGGGGACCCTGAAAGTTTTCATTAGCTATGAAGGGCAATACATAAACATTGATGTGGAACCACCTGCCTCTCCTCTGAATGGTCAGGTAAAATGTTGCTCAGTTGTGGTGTTCAGTGGGAGCAGGGTAGAGCCCTGGGCCTCCATTAGTCCTCCAGCTGTCCAGAGATGAGACTTCCAGAGGGAGGGAAGGTGAACTGCTTCTTTTCTGTATTTTGATCCCATGCATGTGATTTGATCGTCTTTCCTCATCAATCAGTCCCACATGATGCCAACCTTCCTTCAGGACACTGCGGGCAGAAACATACAAGGTGCATCTGACTGAGGATATTTTTGAAAGGTGATGCTGTTCAAATCTCCACAGAGATTTGGGTCTTACTTATCCACAGCCAAGATATTCCTAGGGCAATCAAGGGACCCTTGGGAGGATGATTAATATACTTTGTGCCACTTGTTTGGAGAGTAAAGAGCAGGGGATGTCAATGTACGTGCCAGTTATTCTACTGGAAAGTATGTACATGGTGGCAGAATCAAACCATCAGAATGAGAATTTCAAGAACTCAGAGTCTTGGTCAGGCATGTTGCATTTTGCATGACTGCAGCTTTCACACCTGATTAGTTCAAGGCCTTTTTTTTTTCTAATACTGCTTCACTGACATAACTTCTCTAAAGAGGGAGAAACTGCATCAAGGTCAAAACTGACATTTTCCACTGTGAAGCAACGTCAGCAAAAGGTAAGTCTGGAGATACCCTGATTTTCAGGCCTGTTTTAATCACTATATCAGGCTTCTTCCTCAGTTAATCCAAAAATTTCTCCAAACCATTATGTTTGAGATTTTTCTTTTCCACGTAAGTTTTAAACTCAGTTCATTCTGTCCAAGAATATGGGTTGCATAGTAAGATATTTGTGCATGGAGGTACCTCTCTATGTTTATATTGGGGAACAATTATTACTCTCTTCTACTCTGCTCTGTTGTCCTCTGCTGAGTAGAGAAAACTAGGAACAATTAATTTCATGTCTCTTCTGTAAGCCAAAGAAGCACTCTAAATCTTTACTTTCAAGAAGCAATTAACTTCAGGTTTATTAGTCAAGTTGTGCTATGAAGTTTCAATCTTTCATTGTACACTGTGAATTTTAATTACAATTTATTAAAATAATTTAATTGACTTCAGTCAGTGGGCGTGAATGAGGGCAGAATTTCCCTGAGAAAGCTGTAGACAGAAGAAAAGGCCACCCATCCTAAATGCCTTCTGCCTGCCCTTTTTTGGGTTGCATCAGACTGTTTGAAAGAGGGCTGCATTTATCATCTTTGATGCCTCCAGCTCAATGGTCAATTCATATTAGATTCCACAAAAGGCAGTGAACCAAATTCATCTCTGATACAATTCCATTGACTTCAATGGTCTTACCACAGGGATTAATCTGGCCTAATATTATAGTGTTAGAATGCGTGTGTGTGTACTATTAGCCCAGGCTCTTTGCTGGAGATCATGCCATGTAAAAGCTGGTGGCTGTTGCAGTTGCAATTTGCTCAAGAAATCCAATTCCTTTTGTTGACCCACTGAAGTTCACATTCCAAAAAAAAAAAAAAAAAAAAAAAAAAAAAAAAAAAAAAAAAAAAAAAAGAAAAAAAAAAAGGGAGAGACCAAAAACCCCTTCAAATCCCTAATCAATTTGGAGCTGCAGCTGAATTTAGATGTATATTTGCTAATTTGGTGTATTATGCATGCAAATATTGGTATAAAAGGTGTTTCAATTATTTTCTAAGGCAGGGACCTATGCATTCTCTGCAGTTACAAAGAGTTTAAATGGAGTTATTTTTCCCTGCCTATAATCATTCTCCTTTTAAGTACCCAGGCAGAAAAAGTAAGTTTACTGCTTCTAGCACAATGGTTCTCTTCACTTTTAGGTTTGGGAGACCTGGGTGACCTACGAAAGTTAATTAGAAGGTTAACAAAGACTAAGGCAGAGTAGAATACAGCGCCTCTCCTCCAGCCAAAGATGTCATCCATTAATTAGGGAAATCGTTAAGGTGGCCTTTATTGAATCCATAGAAAATTGTCAGTTTGCGGTCGACAGTTTTGATCAGATTTTCCTCTCCCCAGTAACACTACCCTTAATCGTAGGAGCCGCGGAGGGTTCGGGATGGGCCGGGAGGGGTGCGGGGGAAAGTGTGTGTGCACATAGGGGGAGTGTGTGTTTCAGCGACATTACAGTTAAACAGCCGCCGATTGTGACGGCTTTGATTCTCAGGCTTACATGGCATACTTATTCCATGATGTAATCTTTATTGAACCTGGAAGCTTGGGGGTGGGGGGCAGGGGGCAAGTGAAACTCGCTGCTGCTGCCGCTGCCGCCGCTGCCTCTCAGCCGCAGGAAGCCCTGGGAGTTAATATTGCAGTCATCATAGGCAGAGCTCGCTGCTTTTGCATGGTAATACGCTATCTGACTCCCCTTTCCTCCTCTCTGAAGAGTGTCTGCTTCCAGCAATGAGAGCAAACAGCCATCTGCACAACAGACCCTTCACTTCTCCAAGAATACGTTCGCTTTAAAGTTGAAGGGCCTTTTTTGTAGATCTTCGATTTTTTTACACTCTCTTTTCCCACTACAGTACCAAACTGGTGTTGCTATGGAGAATTTCAAGTGAAACGTTAGACAGTCCTGGCATTTTAACATGTATATTTTGTAACCTACTGGGAGAACTGGCTGACTGGAGTTTTTCACTGGTTTAGTTTTGACAACTTTCCCTACACACTGAAACAAGCTGTGCCAAGGACAGTGGCTACAGAGAGTCCAGCCTGTTCACTGCTGAGACCAAGAAAGTGACCTAGCGTTGAAGAAGTGTTTTGTTTGAACAAGGGAAGCCATCCCCTTCCAGGGGAGGAAGGCAAAGACAAGAGCTACTGCAATCTAGGATGTTTACATTTAAACAGTGCTGTCCTAGCTCTAATGTGCTGGAAACTATTGCCTGGAGCCGTTGGTTTGAGGGTCTTAAACACGAGGAATCGAGAGCTGTTCAGATACCTAGAGGACTATATCCTATGCAGCATGTGGCACAAAATGTCTTAGAAAGATTTTAAAAATAAAACAATTGGATGAATAATACTTTAACTGTCTGGTGTTCAGGATAAATTATGCATAATTCCAGGCCATTTAAGACCAACAAGCTGTTAAAAATATCTTACACTTATTCTTGCGCCTCAAATTCTGGTAAAAAGCTTCCTCACGTTAGCATGAATTTCTCTACCAAAAAGAATTTGCACGTGAAATGCCGAGAAAAAGCACACATCTGCCTTATTGCCTATATATATCTGTACAATGCATTATTTATGTGTTTATACAATATATGTATTATTTGTATGTATATGTAAAATATATATATATGTATTATAATTCAAACTCTCTTGTAAAATAATTCAGGTTTACTTTGTATTTTTGGTATGCAGAAGATGCTATAGGTATCAGCCCAGAAAGAGTAGTAAAGAAATGCTGAGTTGCTTCTGGTACGCACCATGTGACCCTCAGCTTTTCTGTGTCCTTCCTGGGCCTAAAGGGAGCATCCTGGTTTGAGCTGGGATAGAGTCGGTTTCCTTCCTAGTATCTTGTACAGTGCTGTGGTTTGGATTCAGCATGAGAGCAGTGTTGGTATCACACGGATGTTTTAGTTGTTGCTAAGTAGTGCTTACCCAAAGTCAAGGACTTTCCAGTTTCTCATGCTCTGCCAACAAGGAGGCACAGAAGACGCCAGGAGGGAGCACAGCCAGGACAGCTGACCCAAACGAGCCAAAGGGATATTCCATACCACAGAACATCATGCTCAGTATATAAACTGGGGGAGTTGTCTGGGAGGGGCCAATTGTGCTTCAGGGACAGGCTGGGCGTTGGTCAGTGCGTGGTGAGCAATTGTGTTGGGTGTAATGTGCCTCTCTTGGGCTTTATCTCTCTCTTTTTGTGTTCTTCCTTTTCATTACTACTACTGTTTTAGTTATTGTTATTATAATTTTTTTTTCCAATATTAAACTGTTGTTATCTCACTTCATGGGTTTTACTTTTTTTCCTGTTCTCCTCCCCACCCCGCTGCGGGGTGTGTGTGTGAGCAAGTGGCTGCGTGGTACTAGTTGTCAGCTGGAGTTAAATCGTGTCATGGTGATGGAACAAGGTATATTCCCTGAGCAAGGCTTTTTCCATGTGTTGAAGAGCTCCCAGAGACTTGTGATTTGAACTGGAGAGGCACTGTGTTCCCACAGCTCTGTTTTGGACATTTTTCTGGTTTAGGCTAAGAGACAAGCTAACTCACCCATTGTGTAACCACTGAGATCCGCAGATAAAGTGCTATAAGAGGGCCACACACTATTATTCTTTTATTAGGGAGCAGCAGAGGCTGTTCAAGAGTTACATTGGGTTTTCATATGTTTTCCCACTTCCTTTTGTCTTCTAGTAGCAGTCCTGTGGCTTTGAGAGCTTTGGACTCCGACTAGAGGCGGGTTCCTAAATTTAAGGTGGCATCCCTGTGAGGCTTTGGAAATCATTCTGGGTAGGGCAACACAGGGTCTCTGTTGCTTAGACATATTTTTGTACCACTACAGCTTCCATACAGAGAGCTGGTGTCAGTGTTAACTTCAGCACTCCTGCAATGAATTTTCTGTCACTATTGAACAGCACTTGTACAAAACCCCTGGTAATCAATGCATTACTAATGAAGGTGTACGGGCAGGATCAAATCTCAAATGTGGGAGAAGCCTCTTATAGCTATAGCTATAAGAAACATACCAAACAAGAGAAAATGATGACTTACAGATGCTTTTTTTCTCAGCTGATGCTCCTGGAGTTGCAGACCAAAATTGTATCCTTGGTATGGAATTTTACCCCATTATTCATGTGATATTTTTTTTCCCCTTGGCACCTGTGACTGGGAGCAAAGCAAACAAAAGTCACTGCAAACACAGTTTTACAGTGATTTCACAGTTAATACAGCTTTGAAAAGGCTGGTAAAAGGTGCACATTAATATTACTTTTTAACTATATTCTGTATAGCAACACTTATAAGTGACTGAGAAGGGTAAAAGCGGCTTTGAGGTTTTTAAACTCAGATTTCTTAAAATGGCACAGGAAGGAATTAGTTACAGGAGACAAGTCAACAGAAGGCAGTCAAAACTGGAGGAAGTTCTCTGGATGTCCAGGAGGCTGGTTTTGGCTGCTTGCTCGGTTTCTCCCCTACCATCTTTAAAAGCATCATGGAGAGTATTTCAGGGGAAGTCTGAGTACCTAGAAGGTAGATAATTCCACTTAACTTTCGTCATCTGCTCCTATTTTCGTGTCTTGAGTGTCTTTTTCTATTCACAGTGGGCAGGGGACCATTTGTAAATCTCACTGTTTTGACCTGTTTCAGACTCCCACGTCAAGATAAGATGAGCTGTGCCCTGAACATGCCTTCTCCCCTCCTTGGAGTATAAAAAAGATCTGGAGAACAGCTTCATCTGAGTTAGGTTCATTCTTGAAACAGAGTGCTTCATCTAAAGCAGAAGCATTTTATTGTGAAGGGACTCCAGCATATAACACCTTGTGGGACGAATGAAGGACCTCTGCAGAGCTATGAGGTGGGAAAGGATTTGGCTAGAGAAGAGAAGGCAGTTGGCTATGCTGGGGCTATGCTGGAAGGGAATTTCACTCCTGGAATACCTCAAGAAGATTTATAATTTTAATAAATAGCTGGATGCAAAATATAGCAGCATCAGCAATAAAGAGAAGGACAGGACTATTCAGGAAGAGATGATGGCATTTATAAATATAATGGAGATGGTTTGTAATTGAGCAAAATGTTCTTAAAGGCGAATCGGAAGCATCCCTGCTTGAAGCCAGAAGTTCATTATATAGAAATGCAAAAGTGGGGAAAAAAGTACCTCCTTCCCTTGCTCACCACACTCTGACCATGAGACTCCAAAGTTATAGGGTTGCCAAGTAGGCAAATGCAATTCCAGTTTATATCAAATGAGCTGTTTCCAGTAGAGAAAGGAAAACAGGAATGCTGTGCTCTGCCATGCACTGAGACTTCCTGTGGAATTCTATGAACAAAACCTGCAGAAATGGAGGCTATCACAAGTGACTAAAATGAGGTCTAAAGACCTAAGAAAAGAGCATGAGACCTTGCAGAAGGGATTAAAGCAACATCTGAAGGCTTTGCTGAAAGGCTTAGGAGATGGCCTGAGACTGGAGGTAAAATTTTTTAGGGGCAGCAGAAGCTGGAACAAGTTCAAAATAAATGAATAAGGAACCAGTAACCAGATGGCTGAGGACCAGCAGCTTTTCCGGGGACAGGGGAGGCCAAGGAATCTTTGGCAAGCTTGGAGGTTACTAACTGAGCAGGACAGCAATGAGGATTAAAAAAGCTAAAAATACCAACAGCACAAGGAAATCAGAAAGTTGCAAAAGTCAGAAACCTGATGTAGAGTTAAGGCCGTCAGACGACTTTACTGCCTAGCTTTATAACACTGTCGCAGCTGCAGAAACAGGAAAGAAAGAAGTCAAACAAATGGTACCGATACATAAGAAACCGGGTAAAAAAATTGCAGTGAATGATCTGAGAAGGCGTGCCCAGAACCCTTGTGTCGGAGAAGATAGACAGCAACAGTGTTTCCCAGGAACCAAATAGGTCTGAAACATTACCTGTGGCAAAAAAACCCAGCTTAGTTTCCAAACTGGGGCACACATTCCAAAGCCAGAAACCATCCCAGTGGACTGAGGCTCACTGGGGTCTCAGGGAAGAGAAGGGGAGAATCTACCCAAGCTAAGAAGAACCTGAGGAACCTTCCCTCCTGGCATACCTCCAGCAAAGGCTGCCAAGATTCTTTGGCAATGGACCAGTTTAGAGGGACTCAGCTGGACTTGGCCTAGCCTGCAAAGACCAGCGAAAGGAGGCCAGAGCTGTTCTGAGAGGTGCTGGAATTTGCCACAGGGCTCAGCTGCAGCTGTGTGCTGAAAGGGGACATTGCTGCGGGGCAGAGAGAGAGGAGCTCAGTGATGCAGACACAGTGAGTATGGGCAAGAGTCTGCACATGGGATGGGAATCCTCCTGACAGCACTTCTGAGTGGTTAGAAGGAAGGATAAAGTTGGTTTGTGTGAAGGGGAAAATATTTGCCAAACTCTCTTAACTGTTTGTTTAAGGGGAGCAGGTAGAGAAATACCACAATAACTATAGCCTGGAGTGTTGCCAAAATGGAGTAACTGGTGGTACCCAGTGAAAGCCCAGCTTTGAAGGGGAAAAGGTGCAGCTTATTGACCTGAAAGCACGAGGAAGTAGAAGGAGAGCTAGTAGAAGAAAGCTGAGGAGTATCCAAGACGCACCTTGAGATCTGGGATATCTTGGCAGTGAATGCCGCTGTGCGTCAGGGGTGGTGCCTGCGTAAGCAGGCTGCTTTGGAGCAGAAGTGCAGGTTTGAAGCTAATGCTGTGATGACCCTCACTTGCTGCAGGCTGGCTCCCTGACTGAGCCCCTGAAGTACACACAAGCTCATCTCCTGTCAGAGAACACCACTCAGGCAGCTCCACTTGCGTGGGGGCCTGTTTGGGCCAGAGAGAAGCTGACTAAATGTTCTATGAAGGAAACTCCCCCAGGCTGCAGGCAGTGTAGATTTGGAGGCCGATAATTGTTGCAGTCCTCTGTTGAGCCAAAATTCTTGCTAACACCAACAGAGCCAGAACATATGGTGACTGTGCAGTTGTGAGTTATGTGCAGCAAACAGAGAGAGTGTGAGTGCTGGGTCAGATGTCTTTTTAATGACTCTAGTTGATGAGAAAAACTGTGAAGCTCTGCCTCTGGTAAGGAATCAAGGATAGTTCCTCCAAGTCCTGAAGTCACTTGTTCTACTTCATAATGAAGACTCAAGGCTCATCTTTAGAGGCAATGACCCATTAAACTGCCCCACACTGTCTGGGGAGAAGGCATTGTACAGACCACTGAAGACCTAAAGGTGCCTTCAGCAGTAACTTGGATGTGATCCACAGGTCTGGTGAAGGGAAGCAGCACTGCGTGCCTCAGGACAAAGTAGAACATGATGAAAGAAGTAACACCGTTGTAGGTGCAGCCACTGTCGTGAGAGAATAACACCTTGGGTATTGCAGTCTGCTTTCCATACTTAGTTTTAAGAAGAGTTGGCAAGTGGCAGTGGAAGCAAAGAGCAGGGGTGAAGGGCAGGAGACAGCATTTCTACTGTGTCAGTAAGCAGCCCTTGAAAGTGCCGGCTTCTGGCTGACACTGAGTGATCTTGGAAGCAGTCACTGCAAAATAGGTCCCTCTCAGCCTGTCTGCTCTGCTGAGATGGCTCAGGGCACACTCAGAGACTGCTGGTAAGAAAGGCTGCATTTACAACTAGCCTGGGATCAGATCAAGGCTACCACTGAACTTGAGCTTCCTGAAATGAGAGTTGCTCTGAAAAGGGGCTCCTTCTCATGGACACACAACCTGGCAAGAGAGAGTTTTCTCTAGCAAAAAGAAAAATATGGCTGTGCACAGGACTGGGCAATTTCCCAGGCAGTCACAGATGTGCAGAGTTTTGTGGGGCTCTGAATTTACTACGAAGACCTTATTTGTGGGTTTGCCAATATTTCAGACTCACTATATAAACTGGGTAAGAAAGCACCAACTGCAGCAGCACGAGAGATTTAACCACTTCAGAATTCGCGTTTTTCCTTTTTCTTGGCAGATCCAATTTTAAAACCCCATAGGGAGATTGTAGCCCCTCTGGGCCCAGATGCAGGTCCCTACAGATGGGAGGCTGCTCTGAAACAAAAATATATAGGTTATGTCAATGTGAAGATTCAGTATTTAATTTATAAAGTTAAAGATCTAATATCAACAATGGTCTAAGTAATCCAGAACCTTAATAAAGAGGAGTTCAGAGGGGCAGATTGCCTACAAGTGGGAGAAGTAGTGGAGTATATAGCCACACCCACTCCCTGGAATAAGAGAGGTGCTACAGACAACTTGTCCCAGCTGCCTGCTGGAAATCAGTTTCAAATATTTCCTTGAGCCAGATTGCTCAACAGAGGCACTCTAGAACTCCCTCTGCTTCCATAACGCAGTTCAAAGTTTTCCAGTGTGTGTCCTGAAAACTACTTCAGGATCAGATATGCTGGAGAAATGTAGATATTTCCCAAAGGCTCTGTTTTGGATGTAACATGATGAGGAACTAGAAAATCTGTTGGCAAATGCTGTCGTCCATGAGTACAGGAGAACTGTCATTATCAGAACTGCCACTGTCCCATTAAAGAGAAAAGCATGTCAAAAGTGGGAAAACTTATCCAGAAATGGTTCTGGTACAAGCTGATGATCCTAAACACCTCACAGCTCAGTCCTGAGTTTTACATGAATTTTGAAACTGCCACGTATTTGCAGAATGCAAAAGATCTCAGACGAACTATTAGAAGATTTGTGATCAGTAAAACACCAGTAAAAGTCATAAGAAGTCGGGCAAGAAATGAACTCTTTACAATAATTAGGCTGTTGGGATGGAAGAGATATACAGAGTAAGGAAGAAGCTGGCTAACAATTTATTAGAGAAGGGATGCAGAAAGGGAGCCCAAGACTTTCTTTAAGTCTCCTGAACTCTTCCTGCAAACAGGAACATCCCCAGTGAGGAAGACAGTCTGTTACATGTTGCACATGGCATGTATTATACAGCTGGGGTGCTGTAGGTCACGTCATCAGCTGGACGAGAGCAGCACAGCTTCATTTACTTTCATGGAACAGCACCCACTCCCCCCAGCTGCAGATTCAGCTCCTCTGTGCTCATCTGCTCCATTAAGGCAGTGGTTTTTCCCAGCAAATCGATTTTCTGGGTGTTGCTTTTTGCTGTGCACACTTGGAGAAGAGCAAGGTGTGTCCTCCAAGAGAGGACCTTGGAGATAGCTGTAAAGATAGCTCCTTACACAGCCACCCTTTGCCAACTTCTGCACCTGAGGTCAACCCAGCATGTTTGGTTGGGGTAGTTCTCTTACACTCTGCTGCAGAGAGGGATCTGCCTTCGTGATCCTGCCAGCTCTGCAGTGTGTGTGAGACCTTAATATCAGTCTCAGGAAGAAGAAAATTTTGTTTGCTTTTCCAGAGAGTAAAAAAAAAAAAAAAAAGGCTGAGATGGATCCTGAAAAGTTATCTTGTTCTAATCAATCTAAGTCCCTTTCTAAACCTCCAGACCACACAGACAAAATGCACTTGCGAATAGAGTGAATAAAAGGTAACCCCACCTGCTGCATGGGAATGGATGAGAGGGAAGACTGGGAGGGGACAGGATAAAACGAGGACATGACTTAGGAGATGATGAAAGGCAGAGAACAGTTTATCCTGTGCATCCTGTTCAGCACCTCGCTCAATAACTCTGACTGCTGAGAGACTGTGGGGCTTTTCTATGGCATCCAAAACTATGGAGGGGGTTTTGATAGGCCCAAAGATATGGAAGTGTGTCCCTTGAGCTGGGGGGATTTGGGTGGGGCAGAGGCACCCACAGGGGAGGGAACAGAAGTTGGCAGGTACAGATTGAGGCAGGGTGGGAGATAGGAAGGCAATGAAGTTATGTCAGGTTTGCAGAAGTAAGAGACAGTTCTGGGAATGGCAAGGGCCCAGCAGGTGTAGAAAGGAGAAATCTCTGCTTGGAAGGAACATCTGCAGGTCAATGTCTCTCCACTCTGAGTCTGTTCAGCAATGTCTTGTGGTATATCAGGATGAGGGAAGTAGTGCCATTGGGAAACCTTCTCCTTACCTAGCCCTGCAGGAGTTACTGCCTCAGCTCTTAGTCCCTGATCTGGAGTTTCTGGAAGTCCTAGGGGAGCTGGGACCTCTCTGTGCTTAGCACACTCAAATGTACTGAGGAGAGGGGAGAGTGTTGCACACCTGGGAGGGCTGTCCTGCTCCAGGGAGACCCAAAAGAGATAGAGGCTTGCACTGAGAACATGCTGCTTCTTAACAGCATGCTTTCATAGCCCATGGAAAAAATAGCACTTCCTACCATGCCATACTGCTTACAAGATTGCCACATAGCAGATAAACTGAAATTCTAAACTTCCCAGGTCATGAACTCTAGGCTGTCTCAGGCTGTGCCAGGGCACGCCAGAGCTCAGAGCACAGCAAACCTCCCAGAAGCAGCGATCACACCCACAGCCTGTGAAGGTGGCTCACTGCTCCCTCCGCCTGGGCTGTTATCCAGGGAAGATGAGGAGGATGTGTCCTTTAACTCCGGTGGGCTTGGGATCAGGTTTATATTCCTTTTGAAATCCTTGCCACATGTGCAAACAAGTTGCACTGGGTGGTGTAATTTGAGAACGAAATTAAATGAAGAGGTGACGCGCCAACAGCGTACACAAAACAAGGGAAGCGTTTCCAAATCACAAGCTGCCACGGAGCAACGAGTTTTTACATAATAGCAAAATTAGGGTTTGGATGACTGGTATTCTTCAACAAACTTTTCAGAAATATTTCCTGGAGCAAACCCAAAGAGAGAATCCTCATTTACCCTATTCCTTTCATAAGTAATTGAATTCACTTGTTTAGGGTTTCTGCCTCCTCCACCTTTCATTCAGTGGCAATGTGAATTCTGCTAATCTCTCTACAAAACAGTCAATCTCCTCTAGTCTCACTAACCATCATTCAGCCACCCAGTAATGAAAAATTGCTTTGATCTTCTCCATCTGCTTCATCTCCAAAAAATATCTCCATTAAAAAAAAATCTTTAATAAACTATTCCACCCAAAGGAATGTGTATGATTAGTTCAGAAGATTTTTTTTTCCCCCTCAGTGGGTTGTTTGAGAAACCCTGAGAGCTAAGAAGATAGCAAAAGTGGCTCATAGCATCGGGAATGGGTATACAGCATTAACATGAGTGTCCAAATGGTTATGCAAGCCATGGAAAATTGCACAGAGGAGAAGAGGGAAAATGCAGGGAGCGGATTAGTAGGCACTCTTTCTGGATACCACATTTACGAGTAAATGTGGGTTACAGATTTTTCAGACTGCAGCCGTCCTGCTGCATGCAGCTACCCAGTGCTGTATTCACACCGTATTAACTTGGATAAGCCGGACGATGCTTTCGACATCTATTTGGGGAGGAGATCTGAAAACCATCTCCCCAGGAGATTACATTACTTGTCAATCATCTCTCTGCAAGACAGAAAACTTTCCCCACATTTTGGGGGCGGGGGGAGCAGCTTACTGCAGCCTGTCTACCTTCATTGAATGTATACTTTTCTACTGGTTCATTTTCAAATATGAATTTTCACAGCAATCAGGAAAAAATTAAAACCTGTTCGGATAAAACACACCCACATTCCTTCTTCTTTGTTCTTCTTGGGAAAAGTACAGAACTGCAAAAAGAGTGAAAGATCTTTTCTGTCTGAGAGGAGATAAATAAAAATGAATCCCTCCCAGTCCTCATTTTCTCTGATTCTGTGGAATCCACAAACACCGTAATTTCTTCAGTGGTGAAAGTAGGTGTTTTTCTCATTCATCTTCATCCCTTGGAAGAGAGTATAGCCAGCCTCATACAGCACAAATCTCTGTTAATTTCCGTGATGAATTAGCAGGCTGATTTCCTCCTGCCTACTATTCTGAGCCATCGGGTCATGAGATCTGCTGCTGTAAAGTACTCTGTAACACCTGGAAAAAAGTTACCGTGCTTTGAAGTCATGTAGCACTCTTCAGGAGAGAATCAGAGGCACACTGCAAACACTTGGATCCAGATCAAGGGAACGCTGCTAGTGAGTCATTTTACTTGAATGAAACACACTTCCATTCCCCACACAAATATGTGTCTATATGTGTGCTTTTATTTTCCTAGACACATTAGTTTTAGTTATTTACCCATTTGTGCTCCAGATAATTACATGCTGCGGATTCAATTGGATGCAGATTTATTCTTCACTTCCTGTCCTAAATTCTCTGCAATTAAACAGCTGCTGTGTGCTTGGTGTAATAAATTTACACAAAATCTGGGATGGTTTGGCATAGCAGAAAGGTTGTTTGGCACCGGCTTAGGATGGCTACATTACATACAACTGGCAACCCCCGTGCAGGTTATGCTTTCTCTCCCAAATTAGAGTTGCCCTACTGCAACCAGAACGGGCCATTTGCATGACAGAAATGTTTACAAATTTATAACTTGTTTTGCTTGGCTACATAGAATATTCTCTCCCAACCTGAAAAACAAAATTTCTTTAGCTTTCCTGAGCTAAGTCTTTCAAAAGACCTGGTTGGAAAGGAACAAGAAGAATAAATTCTCCAGGAAGCCTCTATCTGCAGAAATACCTCTGCTTAATTTTATCAGGTGGAGCTTTCTTCTGCCACCGCTGAGAAGGGTGGGAAATAGAGGAGGGGCCTTTTTTACATACTTCTGCTTATGCCATAGTATTTTGCAGCATTTTGCACTGTCACTCATCAAACACGCAGATCAGATGGCGATCTCATCCTTTGCCAAGGCACTTGCTGACCTCCATCCCATTCTGATCCACCTCCCTCGGGAGCAGATCTCACACCTCCAAGTCAGGCGTCTCCCCTTTGCTATGTGCCCATCATCCACACAGCGTTGCCATCTCCTGTGGCATTTGTGGCCTCAGATGACTGCGGTCTGTGTGCCAGTGTGAGCAGCACACTGTTCTTTTGGGGGAGCAGATGTAAAGTCTGCTCTAATGGGGCCTGCAGACTGGAATTAGAGATGTACTTCTGTTTATGAGTTAGCACACGTGTCTTTTTGTTTCCTGGTACCTTCTGCATAATGAAGTCAATGAGAGTTAAACTCCTCAGCTGTGATTCACATATTCATTAATCTCCTGCAGTAACAAGTACGAATTTTACAGCGCATACAGTGAGCTTATTACCAGTGTAAACAACTTGCTGCATCCAAAAAAAGTGTTGCAGGAATTAGGTCCCATTGTATCGAACTGAAGGAAGGAAGGGTTAGAAAAAAATGCTATGCACCGCTACCTAGGCTCAGATGGCTCTGATCCGGTTATTGCACGGCAATAATTCTGGATCTCAGAGTGAGATCATCATTTCCACAAGTGTCATGCGGGTTTGCTGGGGCCCCAGAGGAATTAACAGGGATTTAGCAAAGCATGGGAGTCACTAAAAAATGCTTAGAGAAACAACATATCTGAATGCAAGAAGGATGGTTTATTAATTTCTCAGTTCAGGGGTGAAATGATGCCCAGGCAAAAGTGGAGAGCAGATCATACCGTGTTTCTTCAGCAGGAATTCCCAAGGTAGACTAGTTTTCAGGGATCACCCCACAGACTGACGTTTGGAGTCACATGCAGGGGCATATCCCTCTCTCAAAGGGCTCTGAAGGCATTCCTGTGCTGTATCTGCTCCCAACCCATCTCCACAGAGTTGAACTCTTGTGGTTCCCTTCACAAACCCACACGTGGTACCCGTGCAGCTGCAAGACTGCAGATGCCTCTGGGATTAAAGGGAATGTGACATGGCCAGGATAATCTTTCATAGGAAAGGCTGAAGAAATTCACTTCTTTTCAAGGAGAAGCATCCACCTCTTTATTCCCACTCTTTCTACAGCCTGTGACTGGATCTACCCCTTCCCTGAGAATATCCAAGTTGCTTCGACTTAAATAAACAAGTCAAGCACCCCCTTGGCTCTTGGCCATTTGAGAAAGAATCATTTTCCATTTTCCAAACCACTTCGACTCAGGTTCTGTTCAGGTTATGGAGGATTTTCTCTTTTCTCCCACTCCTCCATCCACTGAGTTGCAGAGGAACAGGATCAGGCCCATGATATGACACAATTTTTCTTGTGTTTTATACTTCTCAAAGGTTCAACTCCAATCGACATTTTCTTCCTCCTGTGAAATGAAGTCGGAATTACTGAGGCTTCTGATTCAGCTGTGAGGGAGCTCTGAACCAGATACATATACTGAGTGGGTGGGAGCAGGTAGCAGGTTATTAGCTTGAGGCTGCCTATAAAGATGCATGGAGAGGAGCATCTCTGCAAAGGAGGCTGATGTGTTTAGTGACATAAAGTGGCTTGACTGTTAGCTTCTTTTTTTTTTCTTGCTAAATGACAAGACAAAGCCACCTTTGCTCTCCTCCAACTCCCCTCACCCTCCCAAGCCATCCCCTTCCCCCTAGATGCTTGGTGTTTCTTCTTTTAGAGGGGAAAAGAAAAAAAAAAAAAAAGAAAAGAAAGGGAGAGAGACATTTTCTTTCACACAAGCCCTCAGAATTACAGTTCATGAACTATTCAGTAAACTGACCGGCATGAACCTCCCTTCAACGGCCTAATCTAAGGGGTGGATCTATGTGTTTTGTTGCTTGTCAAAAACAATCACTGCTCGGCCCATTACATTTACAGCACGTCGTCCTTTAATTGGTGTAACACACTGAGGGCTGAAAGGAAGAAAGTCCTACAAAAGCCCCCGAGTGAATGAACCCTGACTCACACAAAAATACTCTTCAGAAGTTCAGAGCTGGGCACTAACAAGGGAGGTAGAGAGTTAGTTTGAAAAGGGGTTAAGTTCAGAAATGTGCCACCTTGAAGACCCTCCCATCAAAGCCATGATAGCATTGACAAGATGTAGGGGGAAAAAAGTTAATATTCTGGCCTTTGGGGTTTGAAGGGAATGCGGGAAAGGACTGGAGATTCCTCCCGGCTCCCCTTCCCGGCCTTACCCTTTTCACTTCGGGGCCGTTCTCATTGTGTCCTTCCACTGCTTAAGAAAAATACGACAGAAAAGAAGGAAAAAGCCCCACGAAAAGCGAGATGCAGCCCTGACTGGGCCGGGCCGGGCCGGGCCGGGCGAGCGCTGACTCGACCCGGGACAAAGCCCGCACCCCCCCGCAGATGCCGCCTCCCGCCCGCTCCCCTTGCCGGGCGCTGTCCCCGGCCCCTAATGATTAGACTAATTAACAAAATCGATGTTTAAACGCCCGAAGCCACACTTCAGGGGGAGGGGCGCCGAGGGTGCCGGGCCCCGGGGCCCCTCCGCTGCTGCCCAAAGCCCCGCGGCGGGACCGGCCCCGCCCGCCCTGCGCCCACCGCCCCGGGGGAGACCGTCGGCAGCGGGGGCGAAGGGGCTCGGCGGGGCCGCGGCGGGGCCGGGGCCAGGCTGTCGCACCCTTGCACCTTCTCGCCGGCTCTGTATCTCCGCTGACACCACCTCCTTCTTCTCCTTCTTCTCTCATTTTCCTTTCCTTTTTCTTTTTTTCCCTTTCTCCTGTCCTCCACCTTTTACACGGACTGTTGCTGCTGAGGCATTTTTTTATCTCTCTAAAGATACAATAACTATTTTGATGTAAATGGCGAGGCTTGGGTGGGTCCCTGGGGTAGAGAGTTAATGATTCTTCTTACACCGGGCTGTTCTTTCGCTTTTCCTGTGCGCACCATGTTAATAAATTAATGCACCTTTCATTACTCCTACACGCATCAAACCTCAGCTTTGTATTTTGCGGCCTGACCCTCGTTCCTACACTTTTGTGAGCAAGCTGCCCTCATGCTAAGGCTAGGGCACTTTTAAATGCAGCCCCATAGTCCTACCCAGGTTTGTAATCCGTCAAAAAGCCGTTGATTGCTGCAAGCGTTACTTTTCATTAAGAAAACTTAGAAGCAATTTGGAAGAACCCTTCTCAATGAATACATTTACCCCCAAATGCTTTTTATTCTTCGCCTATACTTGATGAGTTTCTCTGGCACAAATCAGTTCTTACAGGCACAGAATGGGCAATCCCCTGATCCCCATCAATTGTCATCCAGAGTTTGGGCCACTTTGACCGCCAATAGTGGGGAAGTCAGAGCTAATCCTCAGAAGGAATCACGGGAAAAGAAAAGCAACAATAACCAAGTCAAGCGTAAAAAATGAAAGAGAAATCTCTATTATCACTCACTACATTTCCCAGCGATGTACTGAAAAAATCAGCTCGTTTGTCATTCGAGTCAGACACCCAGAGAAGAATATGGGGTCGTGGTGGGTTGGTAGACTCACACGACGTAAGGAACAATATTTTAGAGCAAAAGGCCTCTTCATTTGCCAAATCCTCCTCACATCCGCCATAACCATTAAATACAGACTGACTTTATTCTCTATGGGAAGAACAAGGGGAAAGGAGCCTTCAGCCACATAGCCAGACAAAAGTCCAAAGAGCCGGGGACCGGGGAGGCGAGGCGGGAGGAGCGCGGCCACCCTCCTCCACACCGGCCCCGGGCCCCAGCTCGGGGG
>VXBT01006131.1:35385-47461 GCA_013400235.1 Oriolus oriolus | reverse complement strand
CGGGAGAGGGGTGTCCGCCCGTGGATGCGAGGTCTTGGATCGTGGGCGTGCGCGGGCGGTGTGCGCGCCGCGGGGGCGGGCGAGGAGGGACACGTGTGGGGACACAAAGGTGTGAACACGGGGGAGAGCGGGAGGTGCGGGGTGCGGGTATCCGGGACACATGGTCCTGCGCAGGGCGGTGAGCGCGGGGCCGGCCGGGAGCTGCTGGGGGGCGAGAGACACAGTGAGACTTTTGAGAGGCGGCAAACATTGCCGCTTTCCACGCTGACACCTACAATTAGCCCAAAGAAGGCCGTGAATCCTTTACTCCCCGGCCAAGCGAGGGGCAAAGTTAGCGCTGACAGCCAGCTGCCAAGCCTCCCGCCGCTGATACCTTTCGGGCAAGTAAACAACTCGATAGTCACCAGCCTGCTGCTGGCCCCCCGGCTTTTGGGGGGAGCGTCCCCGAAGCCCCACGGCTGTGGTGTCCTTCCTCCCCGGAGAGCTGCCCGAAGCTTTGCTCGGGCTTGAGTCTGTCTGTGAGATCAGAGAGGGGGCGAGACAAGAGGGGGGACAAGGAGGAAAAGAGTAGCTCTGGTGAAAGGAGGGGGCGATGGTCCCACTCGTGCTCCGTGGGGAAAGAGGTGTCCGGGAGCCCGCGGGCAGCGGGAGGGAGTGGCTGATCCCAAGTTTGTCTCGCGGAAGGTGGCGGGCGGCGGGCGCTCCCCATTCCCCGCAGAGATGGGGACTCTGCTCGCAGGTTGCCGCGAAGCTCTTCTTCTACTTATTAGCAACCCGCAGGCTCACGGGTACCTTAGTGCAGACTTCTCATTTTTCATTGGTGTGAGGCTTATTTTTTTTCACTCTATTTTTTTTTTTTCACTCGGGGAAAAAACCTTTTAGCAAAGGGTTTGTTTTTGTTTAAATTTTTTTCTTCTTTTTTTTTTTTTTTTTTTTTTTTCNTTTTTTTTTTTTTTTCTTCTTGTCCTGTTGCCCCACCAGGCAGATTTCAGTGCAAACCCGCCGCTTGCTGCGGCCGTGTTTCCTCCGAGTTGCCCGGGCTGCTCGGGGCTGCCGGTGTCCCGCAGGCTCGGTGCCGGCGCGGCCGCGCACACCGGGGCCCGGAGCGGCCCCGGGGACCCGACCCGTCCCCGTTCGGCAATCCTTGCCGGGGAGCAGCACCCCGGTCGCGGTGTCCTAGCCCGAATTTACATAAAAGTGCGGTCGCTTTGCATCATCCCTCATCTCGAAAGGGTGCTTGAAGAACTCGAGACACTCTGCAGTCCTAATTAGTGATTTTTGTCCTCTTGTTACGGGGCTCAGCATCTCATGCAAATGAACTCTTCATCGCCGGCACCATTACCCCTGCGCCAGAATTAACTGACTCTTATCTTTAATGATATGCCGCTGAACTTCTCGGAGCCCGGCTAGCTTTTTATCTTGATTACTCTAATCAATAAGAAATGATAGAGTAAAATTATAAACTCTATTGGCTTTTGAATGTTGCCGACAAGCCCTCTAGATGCGCTCCTCTTTCATTGTTATTTATTAAAATGATCTTCAGCTAACTGCGGATGCAAATAGGGAAATGAACCGGCGAGGGGGCCCTGCTCGGAGGGATCCCCCCCGCTCCTTGATGGAGCCCCGCCGGGTGGGCTCAGATGGGGGCAGTGGGGCTTTGTAAACAAATGGCTCTTTTTTTAACCAGAAGCGAGAGTAAAAAAAAAAAAAATAAACCCAAACCAAAACAACAACAAACCAAACCACAACCCCCCGAGCGCTCCCCTTCACAACAAACTAGGACATAAACTTCCCCCTCCTCCCCGAGGCCCGACGCCCTCGGGAGCTGCCTCGGGGCGGGGACGGGGAGAGCGCACGCACGGGTGGGAAACGGGAAGGTGGCCTTGACCGGCGGCTTCCCGTGGAGGGAGCACACGAAGGGCCCGATCCTGGCCGGCCTCCCCCCACCCCAAAGGAGCCAGAAGCAGTGTGCAGGATGCGGCCCTAACACCCTCCTCCCCGCAAGGTCAGCAAACACCCGCTCCTCGCCGGCGGTAGTAGGGGATCAATATTAAACCAGCGGCAGCCCAAGTCGCCGTGGCGGAGACTTTTCCACAGCTTGATCTGTGCAGGGCTGGTCGAGAATGCGCCCCGCACTCTGCCGCCCCCCTCGCCAGCCCCCTCGGTCCGCCCGAAAACGTCTTTTCTTATCTGTCAGCAATAATTAGATATCCTTACAGTGACACAGGGATGCACGGCACCAGCACTTTGTCTCAGGGGCAAGGAATACGTGGGTATGCGCTCACACACACACAGGCACAAACAGAGAGCGCCAATTTTGCTGCTGCCTTTTCCTCCCCCTGTTTTATTTCCCCTCTCTTTCTTCCCCCTCCCCTTTTTGAACCTCAAGGAGTGGCAGTGAACGGGCCCGGCGGCTGTCCGTGGGTCCCCAGGGCTCCCAGAGCCCTCTCCCCGGCGGCCCGGGAGGCTCCTCGCCCGCGGCGGGTACAGCCCCTGCGAAGGAATTCGGGCACATCCCGGGCTGGCAGCACGGATCGCTGCTCCGCAGCCGCTCTTCTGTTCCGCCCCGCTCCTTTCCTTCCTTCCTTCTTTCTTTCCTTCCAGCGAGGAGTCAGTTTGCTGTCAGTGCTCGAGATTTTAGCTAAATTGTTAGGCGGGTGCGAGGAGAGGTTTTTAGGTGAAAATTTTCCGGGCTGTCGAACAGAAGAGGACACATTTAGTTTTCTGCATGAAAATGAAACCTCTCTTAAACCAATTTCTAGGGCAGAAACACGTTGGCTCTAATGAGTGGTCTGGGGACCGTCATTTCGTCCCTCTCTGAGAGGTGATTTCACTGCATTTCCGAACCCCGAGGCTGAAGTTTACAAAACCCCGGCTCTTGGCGATCACCCGTGGGACAAACTCTCCATATTTATTTCCACCCGTAGTCTTTAAGCTTGTAGAATACCAACCCCTGCAGAAAATACTTTCCTCCCTGAAGAGTTTAATTACTTTTAATATTTTCAGTATAAACCTGTTCTTATCTCTTAGGGAGATAATTAATTAGAGCAAAGGAAGAGTCACAATATCCAAGACGGTTTGGACGGATAAAATAAAATTAGAAATCCATGAGGGACAAAATTGTTTTTCTTTTCTTATATCGGACACATGGTGGGCTTTTTTCTAAATATTCAGACGACACACAGGCACATAAAATATGTAATTGGCGTATAATGGAGCACTACACAGGGGAAGACGAACAAAGTAGCCGTAGGCATGAAAATTGAAGTTGTGTGCCACAAAGGCAGACCCTTCCATGGGGGAAGGGCTGAATGTGGCAAAATCATGTAAAATCTCCATTCTCAGTAACATCTCGTTATTAGGAATGATGACTAAACCTCCAGGATTATTCTGGACTGTAAGTTATCAAGAGCCCACTAATTTCACATTAAAACCCATTGACTGCAACAGCGTGATTGAAGGGTTTTTAACAATTAACATAATCAGAAAATGAGCGGAGATAATTTTTATTCAACTCATTACTTTTTAATCATGTATTTCTTTTAATTAATATCTTCTCCGTGAAAATAACAAAAAGCCGAGTCCCAGAGCGGCCCCGGGCAGGGGAGGCAACCCCGGCGGCNNCGGGGCGGCCCGGGGGGCTGGGGGCGGCAGGGCCGGGGGGCCCGGGGAAGCGGGGCGGGAGGGCGACATCGCTCCCAAAGCCACCCCCGGGGCTACAGCCACGGCCGCTCCCCAAAACAACCCCTTCCCCATGCAAAAAAACCCCGGCTCGTATCGGACTCTCTGACCCCCGCCCCTCCAAGCCCCCTACCCAAGGGGCGCAGGACAGCCTGGGCATATCCCGGCTCCCCGACGCAGCACCGAGCGAGTTTTCCCCAGCCACTGCCTGCAGCCCTACCCTGCCCAGGAGAAAAGGATGGGAGGTTTTGGGGGGAGTGGGAAGCCGTCCCCGGCCCCAGGAAGGTTGCCTGTCCCGTCGCTGATGTCAACAGGTTGCTGCTGCCGCTCAGCCCCACGCCCCTCGGCGCCCACCTCACCTGTGACAGGGGCAGTGTGCCCGGCTCCCGTGTGCGTGAGGCTGCGGGGGGGTCCCGTGTACCCCTGGGTGTGTGCTGGGTTTCACCGGCTCTCGTCCTTTCCTCTGCAGAGTTGTGTAAGCCTTCCCTATGGCAAGTTCAGGAGTTGGGAGTAAGGGAACACCTGGCCTGGAAAAAAAAATCCCCAAACTTGGTCTCCGTATTTTTGCGCTCTGAATGGAAAAAAAAAAAAAAAATCATAGCTACTCCCCAGAGGTCTGAGTGGGAGTGAGCCCCGGGGGCTGCCCCAGCACTGTCCTCGCCGAGACAGAGCCGTGAGCAAGTGGAAGGGCGCACCTGGAGTCTGTCCATCCATCTGTCCACTCGTCTGGACACTCATCTATCCTCACCACCCCCGCCTGCCCCACGGTGCCCCGAAGTGCGCGGGAGGGCTGTGGGGCTGAGCAGCGCCTGCGCTCCCACGGGCGGCGGGGGCTCCACGCGCGACGCGGGGCCCAGCACCTCCCGACAAGGAACCGGGCAGGGAGAGTTCCCGCAGCGGGTGCCCGGCTCTCGGACGGAGCTCTCACAGAGCGGGGGCTGGCCCCAGCCGGTGCTGGGGACTGTCCGGTCTGTGTGTGTCCCTGCTTTCACTGCGAGTGAACATGTTGAAAATCCCGTGGGAAATTCCGGGGATAACCCGTTCCTTACTTTTTAAAAAATCATTTGTGGACAAAGGTATGCAGGCTCTCAATAGCGGAAGACGGTGAGACATCAATTCACGTAAGACAGTCCCAGACATTCACAAACTCGTGCTGCTCAGAAAGGCTTGGCCAAGCTGCTGAAGAATTGACAGGTTCGTGTGGAATAATTAAGTCCTCTCTTTCAAACATTTCAATTAATACAGTGTAGAAAAGTAAGAAAGTCAAATTCTATTCTTTTATAGATTCTCACAGCCTGACCTGTCCTCTGCCACTGAAACTTCCCTTCTTGAAAATTTGCTTGGGGTCCTTTGCTCCTGGAAGGACCCAGTGTAAATGTCCTCTTGAATACAAACTAGAACTAAGTTCTGCCAGCCAGAGATTTCAGGGGCACGGTGTGGCCAGGGTGGCCAGGTTGCCTGCATTGTCCCTGCAGCTAGGTTTGTACAGTTCCTCCTCACAGAGAAAGATCGAGTACACAATATTAGATCAGTTTTAAGACTGAAAATGGGTTGTGGGTTTTTTATCTGTTGTTGTTGGTTAGTTGTTTAGGGTTTTTTTTTGGGGGGGGAGGGGGTCAGAACGACCATTTTTTAAAATAAAAACACTCTAAATAGAAAAAATAATTTTGAAAAGAAGCTATTACAAATAAAGCATCCATAAATATAATCCCAGCACTCGAAGTTGCATTCACTACATATGATATTTACAACTGAGACAGTATTTGTTATTTGTTTTTTTAATATAAATTCTGTGTGAATCCTTGGAAGAGGGGAAATGACTTTCAGGTCACCGCAGCAAGCTGGAACTGAAACATAGTGATGAACACTGCAAGGCGTGAAGGCGACTGTTTACAAAATTTCATCGAGTCTTCAGCTGCCTGTAGCCTTTTGGAGGTGCCTGTTGGTGCTTGCTATCCATCTGGTACTCAATATTATGTTTACAGCCTCTTGACCAAAGTGTGCTCCCTCTCCCACAGGCACACGGCCTTGGTGAACTCTGTTGAACAGACTTGAAAGTCCACAAATGAGAAAACTTGGCCCTTTGTGGAAACCACAATGGACCAGTGCTGGTGACATACCCCAGGTGGGAGCAATGCTTGGCTCTTCCTAAGTTCCTCACATCTCACAACAGTGTGGCTGTAGCTGGCCGAGGCCCGGTGGGATGCAGCCATGGTGGACTTTCCCTCCATAGGTGTCTCTGCCAACCCTCTGCCAGCAGGCACCTTGTTGTTACAATAACCTAAAACTGTGCTGAATGCTCTTTCCCCCCCGCCTCTTTTCTTAGAATTAACATAGATGGGGAGTACTTCAGGTAAGATTGCAACTCCGTAGGATAACCATTGCTTGTATTCATTTACTGAAATAACCCACCATGTTTATGCTATCTTCTGTTAGCACTCATCTTGCTGTGATCCTTTACCCAGAGAAGAAAGGAAAAACTTTTTCTAGAAAATTATATTAGTGAATAGATAATTTTCTACTACCATGTGTAAGAGGAAGTACCTAGGTACAATTCAAAGAAGAGATGTAAAGCAAAGAACTCGCCAGGACAAATATATTTGGAGACACTTGCCAAAATATTCTTTCTCCCTTAGCTGATTAGTTCAGATGTTCATGTCAGCTCCTGCACCACTGCTTCAATCCTGGCCACATGTGTATGGGAGGGAAGGACTCCTGCTTCTGGAGGGTGTCTTCCACTAGCTCATCCCAGAGGGGCTGCAACACAAGGAGTGAAACTTGACAGGTGTACAAGCGGATCCAGTGTCTGTCAAAGCCCAGCCATTTTCCCTTATGAGCCATGTTTTAGGCTTGTGCTTTGGGAACTTGATGAAATTCAGTTGAGATATATGAGTAGCGGGAAACAATCTGTGCAAAAGGGAAGAACAGTTTTGGATTGCTTCCTGCTGGAGAAGAGGCTGGGACGATACCACACCGACCTCAGGGTAACTAAGAGCAAAACTTGGCTCACTGAGTATCTCTGAGCATGGACAGTCATCCACACTGCAGTGAGCTATAAAAAGAATGTAGCTTTCATATTATTTGTGTTGATCAAGAAGTTATTTGTGGTAATTTTGCTGTTATGCTGCTTCTAATCTTTCTGCTGCATTTTAAACATTACCTTCAGATGTCTTTTTTCATACTTTATTTTTCTAGACATTAGCTATTTCATCGGTATCACCCTGTTTTACTGACATGAAAAATGAATGCTCTTTCATTTCACAACGAACAGCACAATTAAGACTTAATTAGATGCGTATGAGTAAGGAAATGGCAACGCCACACAGGACCTTAAATGTGGTATCATTCAGTTGCTCAAGTGCAGAATCCTGGAAAAAAAAATCCAAACAAAAAAACCCCCATCAACTTACTTCTAGCTGTATCTTACAGGCTGGCATGATTGCCACTGACAATTACTGTTTTTCTAGTCATTATCCTAAAAATACAATGTACCTATTTTTTTTTCACTTTCCACAATAAAAACTCTGACAGGTGCATGGAAATGACATTTCTGTGTGCGTTGGATTCATAGAGAGGATTATAGGAAAACATTTAAGGTCTAAGCAAAGATCATATGGCACTACATATGATTTCTGAAGCTATTATGCTGTTGTATGCCTACAGAAAAAAAAGCCTTCATACAAAGACCTGGGGTAGTTTTCTCTCTTCACAAGTGTGCTGGTGCTAAATAGGGAAGAAGGTTAGTTGATGGATGGCCTGTCTCAGTGTTCTCTCTATACCTGTTTGGAAATGGGAAATTTACTGCTGGCTTTCTGGCTTACCATCACAGGTCACTTCAGTGCCTTCCAATACCCCAGCCCCAGGGACAGGACAATGTCCAGGGCTGCTCCACCCAGCTTGTTCCAGCTGCAGGTGGCTTGAGTATTCACCAGAGGCTACAACAATAGATTTCAGGAGCAGGTGGATATGGAAAATGGGTCCTGGGCAGGTCTCTGTGGACAGTGATAATCAGAAAAATAACCACTGATCCTTTGAGGACATTAAGTGCAGGTCCAGCCTCTCTCCAAGTGAATAGCTAGCAAAAAGGAGGATTTGGATGTACTAAGTGTCATCTAACCCTAAACCTTACCCTGACATGGAAGGGCTTGATGATTCTCCAAAATGAGAATGTGGTGATTTGGCTTAGGTGAGCTAAGAGTGTGTTTCACAGTTTGCCATACAATTGCCCAAGACAAACACATCGCAGTTGAGTTGGACAGCCTGGCACAGTAGACCTAGTTACAGCTCTTTGGAAAACTGTGATGCTGTTAAGTGTTTCCTTGTTTCATGTGGCAACTCAGGGAATAAACCAACTTGCAGAACATTCCTAAAAAAGGCATTCTGTATGAGGCACTGATACACATTTTCTGCAAGTCTAACATTGATGAAGTTATAGTTGGTGATAGCAGTTTCTTTTACTTACTCAGAGAATGATGCTCCTGAATGTGTCTTCACTTTTCAAGCATCTGATCTTCCCTGACTTCCAAGTAGCCGACACAACATTACTGCTCTTGAAAGCTCCAGGCAGGATTTGGCATCTGATTTGCAAAGACACTGATAAATTTTGGGAGTTTCTGAATGAAGGACTGAAATGATTGTGAATCAATTTGCTTTTTGTTTTCCTGACTTTTGAGTCCTTCACAGTTTAGTGCAGATGTGACCCTATCTTCTTGCCCTGAGTGAGAAGGTTTTCATACTCTTTGCTATCCACATAGAAAAACAAAGCTCCAAATGGACAGTGCTAGCAGGCGCAGAGGCTCAGGCTGGTCAGAAATAGTGCAGCTAGACAAGTGCTTGTCAATCACTTTTAAAGAAAGCTCACACAATCTTTTGAAAATAAGTATTGGCTCAGACCAACTCCATGGTATTGCCAGGGTGATTCTGACTCGCAGCTAACCAAAAATGCCTCAACACTGCATAAATAAACTGACGGTTTATTTAACATATTTATTTCCTCACAAGTTCATTGTCAAGGGTGTGATGAAGACGTGTGTGTGCCCTTTATTAATTACATATGTGCTGCTGTTTCCTGGACCACTTTCTGGTGCTCTGTGGAGTCTGGAAAACAGTCATTTAATCGGGTGACCCACAGTTAGGCTTTGACATCAGCCACAACCAGCACACGAAGGAGCCAACAACGGCCCCATGAATTAAAAGGAACATGCAGGAACATGTCTCCTGTGATGGAGACAGGGAAGAAAGCTTTCTGCGGGCAGGGAACAGATATAATACACTGATCCTGTGTTCATGTTGAGCTTTGTCATCCTTGCAATGAAATCAGTCAACATCAAAAAAGATTTCCATTTCCACAATGCCAGAAACACCTCCCAGTGGACAACCCTCACACCGCCCTGCTCTTGCCAGCCCCTGTTTCAGATGATGGGTAGTCTGTCTTCCGTGCAGCAGCTTTGGCTTAGGAGGCAGAGCCCTTTTTCCCATTTCTTCCTGCCCTCTGAGCTGCTGCCTGCCCCAGTCTCCCTTACAGAGGGCATTGCACTCCCCAAGCACCCAGCCTTCCAGCCAGCCCTGACTCCTTTCATTCTTAGTCATCACCTAATTTTCTGGCACTGCCTTGACATCTGTGGTCTGTTCCTCTTTTTTCAGCCCTCTGGTGTAAAGGTTTTATCCAAGCCATCATCCTTCAAAGATAACAAGAAAACTTGAAAAAAGAGTTTGTTTCTCAGCTCACAGTGGCATAACTCAGGAGAAAGAGCACTGAAGGAAACAGGGAGACAGACAATCAGAGGGGAAAACCAGGTTCACAGCTTCAAACTGTTCATTTTCCCTGGCTTACACTACCATTTCCTCAGATCCAGCAAGATGACATAGGAAATCAATACTCATTTGCTGTGTTGTGTTTCTGCACTTTAAAGGTAAGATCTTTTCCTTCTGTGGAATAATGCACTTGCCTGTAGTCAGGGCAGGTATTGAAACACTTGGATGTGTTTTTAAGAATAATTGGGTAGACCCACATAAGATTTCTGATATTCTTGAATATTTCTGAGATTTGCTGGCCAAGGCCAAACCCTGCTTGTGAGTACAAACCCTTTGATGGGGTTGAGCAGAGAGGTAATGGCACCATGTCTATAACAAAATTAACTGAATGAGCTTGACAGATGAGTTCTCTGTGTAAATGCCTGTTTCTGCTCGGTAATCAAATTTATCTATTACCAGAGAAGGGGGCCATGCCTTCTTCAAGCCCTGGTTCTGAACCACTGCTGAAAAAGTTAGTGACCTTCTATGATTTGCTTTGTAGTGTCATGTTTATCACCGATAAAAAGGAGAAGCACTTAGTGACTAGACATCTTCCTTACAGGTCTGCAGCAACTGGTTCCATCTCAGAGATCTCACCTGAAACTCTTGAGCTTTTTTTTTTCTTTATTCTCCCCCCTCCCCTTTTTCTTTTAAAAATTTTTTCTTTCTCCCTTTTCCCTTTCTTTTTTCCCTCTCCACACTCCCCGAGACCAGTTTCCACACGCAGGAAGAACACATTCTCCCGCAGGAGAATACTGAAGTCTCTCAAGACGTGGGAAAGCGCATCCCCCTTGACCCGCGAAATGAAGGGGCAGCTCTGCCCCTCCCAGCCGGTCCCTCCCGGGGCCCGCAGACCCACGGGAGGGACAACCCCGGTGAGGATGCCGAGCGCTTGGCCTGGGGCGTGTTTCCATCGCTCCCCCGGGGTGCAGCTGCCGTCGGGGCGGTGTGGGACAGGCCGAGGTCCCTTTGCAGCCCCCGCGGCCCCTCGGTGGGGCGATGCGCGAGAGTGCTGCTGCCCTCTCCCGGGGGGATGCGGGCAGCCCGGCCGTGCCGCCCCCGCCCAGCCCCGGGCCGCCCCGCTCCGCAGGGACACCCCGCTCCGCAGGGACAGCCCGCTCCCGGCTCGGGCAAACGGGGCTCTGTTGCCGCAAAGGAGCGGCAAGCGGTCCCTGTCCCCGTCTCAGGGCTGCTGCGGGTGCTGGCTTGGCGCAGGCCGCGCCGCCGCCCCAGGGTTTCTCGGTGTTTTGGCGGCACCCCTGCTAGGGAGCCACGGGAGGGTGACGGTCTTCTGGTGCCAGGGCCACCTGGGCACACGCGTCCTGCTGAGCAGCCTCAGGCTTCCACGCAGTAGCTTTGCTAGACGTGGTCCCCAAACCAACAGGCGCTGTGCGGGAAGGTATTGCCTGGCCTTGGACAAAACCTCGGTGGGACCTGCCTGGAGACTGGGCAGCAGGGCTCAGGGAAGGTCCGGCACCCAAACCAGGGCCCTCGCCCTGGTCATTTACAAGTACAGGCAACGTGGTACATTTTTGACCACGCTCCCGCATTTGTCTGTGTCGTACTCATGATGTGGTTTTCATTTGTTTCATTCATCGCGTTGAAAGCCAGTTCTTCAGAGCTGAGGCACTCAGAGCACCCAGAGAAGCCAGATGCTCTCTGTTGGGTGCTCCTTGCCTGTTGATGGCATCTTTATCACCACATTTACTTCTGTGTTTTCACAAATCTGTCTTGGAGATTTCGATGCCGTGACGTTTACTGCATGACTGGCATAAGCCAGCACCAGGTGGGCCAGGTGGCTCTGGGAGCCACTTCAAACAGTCCTGAATTCCCAGCAGCTGGCACGGCTGTCACGGCACTGTTGGCCAGCACTGTGGCCCATCACCGCTGCCATGTGTGCTGCACTGAATCGGCTGCAAAAAATGGATGGGGCCATTCCTGCTTGGCTCTGTTATTCCCGAAGGCACCATGCTATGGAATCGCAGGGCCCTGCTTTGTTTCTCTGATGTATATCTTACCAGAGCGCTACAAATCCCAGACTCGGTGAGAAGCCCATGGAAATGGTTGAAAAGAGCTTGAGTCAGAAGGAACGGGCACATGGTCGAGGTCCTGCCAGACAGAGTTATCAGACAGCCTGGCGATTCAACCCCCTGTGAGGGGCTACCCACTGCTGTACTCCTCCTGCTCTGAGAAGAGTTTGCCTTTGGTGGCTGTGGTTTTATTCAGAGTCGGCCACGGGGAAGTTTGGAGCCAGGTACCAACAAAGGTGGGAAATACTTTGTTTGCAGAAGTTGCAGTTTATTTCTCCATCACAATTTTTTTCTGTTTGGGGCACTTTTTCCTTAAATTGTTGCTGTATTTCAGCATATTTTAAAGTCACTTCCCACACGACAGATACTCATAAAACCTCTTCTCGGATGAAGAGAGTATTACCTGGATGAAACGCACGGCACAGAAGCCGCACTCCGCGTGGAGCAGGATGCGTCCGAGGCAGGTACAGCCCGCGGGCACAGGTACAGCCCGTGTCCCGGGACGAGCCACCGACACCCGGGCCCTGCTCCGGGATGAGCCCCCGGGAGGAGCCCCCCGCCCCTCCCGGGCC
>VXBT01006131.1:0-35342 GCA_013400235.1 Oriolus oriolus | reverse complement strand
CGCTCGACTCCGGCGCTGGAGCTGGCGGAGGAGCTGGCGGAGGGACTGTGGGACGCGGGGCTGCCCGGCGACCTGCCCGAGCTGGAGCCCGAGTGCCGCAGCCTCCTGGCCGCCTTCGCGGAGGGCAGCGCGGCGCTGACGGGCTGCCTGGGCCGGCGCGCCCGCCCGGTGCGGCTGTGCCAGGGCTGTCACGGCCACTACCGCCGCCTGCTCGCACAGTACGGCAGCATCGTCCGCGCCGTCGGGGTGCGTCCGTGGGGGCGAGGGGGGGGCGTGGCTGCCGGGGCGGGCCGGGGGCCGGGCCCCTTTCCTTTAGGCTTCCAGACCTGTGAGTTCGGTGCCGGAGCGCGTCAGGTGGCGGTGGGATCCCCGGGCACGCAGGCTGAAAGCCTCGCCGGGGTGCGCAGGACAGTTTGGCAGAGGCTGGGAGTGTTTGGGAAGCACTGCTGCCGGAGACGGCTGCCTCCTCCTGCTCTGTTGTAGCTCGGTCCGTGCAGCCAGCTCCTGGCATGGCTGGGGGCAAGTAGCTCCACCTGCAGAGAAAGCTGTGCGAGTGGAAAAACTTGAGTTGTTCTTGCTGATGTAGCAATGGCTAAAGCAGTGCTCTGGCTCACAGGGTGTATAGCACTAATGGGGGAACACTGCTAGAGCTTAGCTGCGTGGCACTTCCCGGAAACTGATGGTCTGTGAAGCTGTGGCGACTGATGCACATCATCTTGTGAGGAGCCGTGTCACGGTGTTCTTGGCTCCAAAGCTGATGGGAGTGTGTGTAGAAAGCCTGAGCACTGGCTGGAGTCAGTGCACCCCGCTGGTGGGAGAACTTTGAAGCTCGGTCTTCTGTTTACATCCTCCAGGCTTTGATCGTGCTTTGTTTTGGTTATTTTTTCCCCTGCTTTTCTTAGTGTTGCACATGGTTCATGGCTTGTTTTGTGTGTTCTCATCGAGTTGATCCATTTGTAAAAGTTAGTTCCTGGGACTTTGTGAGGACGACATTAGTGAATCAGACCAAAGGACCTTTGTTCTGTGATGATGGCCAAAAGTGGGTGCCCTGGTAAGAGAACAGAGAGCAAGTTTATAGGAGTGTGTACCCTGGACTGGGCTTTCAGTCCTGGGATTTTTGAATTCCAGGATTTAGAATTGTTGTTGACAAGAAGAATCGGTTGCTCTTCAAGCCCAGGCAATAAACAGGTGCCACAGTAGCCTGCAAACCCTTTCACTGCAGAGTTTCCTGGCATTAGAGAAGTATCAGTATCGCTTTTGGGTAGTGTTTGGGTTGTTTTCCTATTTCCCCTCAGCACCCCAATGCTTGTGTTGGAAGAGTGCATGCATGTTCCCTTGGTAATTGTCCCCTCCAGGGCAAATATGTAGCCAGTGGTCTCACGTTTTAGTTTTGTAGTCTTTTGTATTTGTTTCACACCGGTGACTAGGTAGTGTGAAAGTGAGAAACTGAATGTGTAACTCTCTTGGGTACTTTTACCAAGATATTTTGGCTAGGATTAGGTTGCCAGACATATTCCAGTACTTAGGATATTTATGAACTCATTGCAGCTGCTGTGCTTGAGTACTAGCACCCTGGGAGGACTTGTCCACTATGTGGTCTGGAAGACACATCTGTTGGCTTTCCTTCTGTATGTGGATTAACTAACTAGGTAAATAAAGGAAGTGGCCTCTTTCAACCTCAGTCCATGATTACAATTAATCAGGTATCTGATGTTTCTATCTTAACAGTAGTTAGAGCGCAACATTGATGGGAGCAGCCAGTTTAAGTTTTGGACATCTCTGAAATATAAAATTCTCCTCACCAGGCTAATTACAGAATCAATTAACTTTATTTAAGGAATGATTCAGGTCTGTGTGATTCAGTTTTGGTAAAGTGCTTTTTCCTACTCATGAGCCCAGCTGGTGAGGAAGCTTCACAGCCTTTGTGAAGCAACCAGAGTTCCCTGCATAAACAACATTCTTGCATATCTGTGATTTAGTAGAAATGAAAGCGGGCGAACGTGGGAGTTACCAGATGTGGCAATATTTGACTTCTGCAGTTGAGCTTCCAAGGGAAAGTTCTTATTTAACCCCCCCTCCCCATTTTAACAAAGAGAGGCAGAAACTGGATCTCTTGTAAAGCACTGTAAGGAACAAGTTTCTCATTAAAGAGATTATTGTTTTCTGTGTCCCACGTCACTTATCAAAGAGGCTTTTGGCAGCTTTGACAATTTTGAGAAGTGCTTAAGTCAATTTGGCAGCCAGACACCAGGAGCTAGAGCACAGGAGTCAGCTGACTGGAGGTCATGGTTCCATATCTGAATTCTGATCAGAATACTTCCTGTTTATTCTGTAACTGCTTTTACAGTCACTGAGCATTTTTTATGAGCTTGGTCCAGAGAATAAATTGCTCTAAGAGTTGTGGCAGAGCCTGCCTTGAGGATGGGGTGCATAGAATGGCTCACTAAGACAGATGAGTGTGGTACCTGTGTCTGGGGAGGGCGAGAGCCCAGCCAGGTCAAATGCTTGGGGGAGTGAGCATGGGCACTGCTCTGCAGAGCACTCTGTTCCTGGTGTTGCTGCACTGGGGGGAAGTTTGCTGCTGATAGATTACATTGGTGCAGTGGTTTTGGAGGCTGTTTCTGCTTGGGTTTGGTTTGTTTAAGGCCAGCCTGCTGGTTCAACTATTCCTTCTGTCTAATGAGAACAACCCTGTCCTCTTCTCTGACTGCACATGCCTTGAGCTGGCTCCCAGGGCTGTGGCCCAGGAATGGATGAATGTGAGACACATGGCAGAGAAGGTCCTGTCTATGTGCTTTGGCTTTTTTTTTTATTTGCCATGTATTTTTGACTGACCTGCATGCAGCCCTAGTAGATCTGCAGAGATTATGTACAGTAAGCTGTGTTGCTCGCAGAATGAATTGGAGTATCAAAAGATTTTTGTTCCATCACTTCTGCTCTGCCTTCTCTAGAACTATCCATGGGATGGGTTGTGATTGTTTTAGATGCGCTTGTGTAAAATACATTTCAGAAATTTCCCTTTGTACTTTTAACACTTGTTTGCTTCCTTTCTTGTTTCCTTTCATTTCTAGAATTCCTCTGAAAGCCACAATTGTGCCAAAAGCATCTTGACCTCAGACAGGCTGCAGATAGTTGTGACCCTTTCGGAGTTCTTCAATGAAACCTGGGAGGCAGCCAACTGCGCAAGTACGTGACTCATTCTGTAGCTCTCATGCTACTGTGATGACGTAGCCCCTAAAATGTGCACAGATCAGAATTGTATATGTCTGTTTGAATACAGCCAGTAGATAACACACAAATCCTGAACTATAGCCACTCTGAGAATGTTTTCTTTTGTAAGGGCCAAAATCTGAGGGCAGTAGTCTGTTGGAAAACTGCTGATGGTGGTTACTACTTTCAAGAGAGTTTTCTAAGATGTTGGCTTTCTCTCACAGTGCTGTTGCTGAACTCCTAATTCCCCAAATACTGCTGTTTTTAAAGGTCTGATTAGAGCACCTGAAGTAGGGTAGGATGGATGGAAGCAGTAACATGGGGTTCAGCCCATGACTGGGAGGAAAGCCCCAGAGTTCCCTCAAAGCTGGTAAAAAGCTGAGCTCTGTTTTTAAAGAATAATAATTACGCTGTGATTTCTGCTGTTGTGTTCGTGGTCTAACTGTTTCCTGGGTGCTCTCCATTTCATGTCTGCTGCTGGTGCTTCTGCGTCTACAAAATGGCTGTTACTGTTGCTGGGCAAAGCCAGATTTGTGGGCTGGGAAATAAAAGTAATGTCTTATTTTATCTCGAAGTCCACAGATAATTCAGTCCTCCTCTTCAGAAAGTGCTTGATGATAGTCTTCATCTTTCACTTAATCAAGGCCAATTAATTCTGAAATGTGTTCTCGATGAAGCGTTAGGTCAGCAGGTCTGAGATACCAATGGCAGGCAGATAAGGAAACTGCAGTGTTGACTAGACCTGTCCTTTATAGTCGAGAGCTCTTTTTGCAGGAGTGGAGTGTCTGGGGCTTGCTGGGTGTGGAAATGTTAGAAATTAAAATATCCTGATGTTTTTCTTTCTTTTCAACAGATTGTTTAAAGAATAACAGTGAGGGATTATCAAATTCTACTGAAGAATTCCTGGATTTATTCAATAAATCTCTGACATGTTTTGAACATAACCTTCAGGTATTTATGCTGTGTATTTAAGAGAAGCACTAAATCCTCTAACTGCTACCGAAATTTTATTTATACTGAATAAACTGCAGATTCAGACTAGGCAAATAAACTGCTGCTGAGTTTGTGAATTGTAGGCAGATAAATCCATGATCGGTAAAATGCAGTTTTTTACAGACTGAGTGCCTAAAATTAATTCTAGTTGATACTCACCTTGACTTCATTTTGTATGTAATTGCAATGCTGCTTCACATCAAAATTTCGGAATCCACAATAGTTGATAATTACATAGTAAAAACCAGCACGTCTGCATGCTGTAAGTCTCTCTTGCTTTGTAGAATTGTTGTCTTTTTTATGTAGAAATTCAATCTTTAAATATCCTTTTTGATAATATGGACTAGCTCAGGGCTTGTAACATTTCTTTTGACTGTTAAAGTTACTTGTAGTTAAAGGTTGGCCATATTGCAAACAGAATATAACCTCCTTAGTGAAATAAATGTGGTAAATGTCCTCAGAAAATGCCCTATATGGCCTGAGAAACTGCGTATTCCATTTCAGTCAGAAACTGGCCAGATTTGAGGATCATTCCGTAGTAAAATGGGTTTACTTCAATGGGCATGGGACAATCTCTGAGGAAGCTGTCTGCTTCTTTATTAATGCTTTCTAGGAAACGTGCCTTTATAGGCCTTGGTCAGGATCAGTGTGGACTGGCCTATGGAAGCTTAGAGTGATTAAACTAGAACTTAACCCAGTGGTCAATGGGTAGGTGGTACAGCCATTACTGGGTTGAAATATCTTCAGAGACTATATTTTGTTTCCAAGTGTCCTATATTGCATTCATGGAGTGCTGCTGAAGGCCACAGATGGAAAGGATTGTTTAGTGTGGCACAGCCTGTCCCTGTGAATGTAGCTCAGCAGTGGCAACCTAACAAATCAAACCAAGTTTTTTTTTGTAATGCCTTAAAATGTCGTTCATTCGGAGTTTTGTAACCCTAGGGGCAAGCCATTGATCTGTCACCAAATAACTACACAGAAGTGTGTAAAAACTGCAATGAAACCTACACAAAATTGAATGACCTGTATAACCACCTGCAGAGGATGAACAGGCACGGTGGTGAGTCTGCGCACTCCGCCCATTTGTGTATTGACGTGGAAGATGCAGTAAGTGTTTGTTAATACACTTCATTAATCTGAGCCGTTTGTGCTTGTCTTACTAGGATTGCTTTTTCCTTTGGGCAGGGGGCAGTAGGGGCAGCTGTGCCTTTGGCAGGCTGGTGTCCCGTGGTGGGAGGTGCTTGGGGCTGTCTTGCTAGGCCCTGTCCTCGGGCAGTGCCACAGGAGCGTCACTGAAGCTCCTGATCCCCCGAGCACATTCCAGTTTGAGTAGCTGCGCTTTCATTTCTTGTTACTGTGAAGGAGATGGATTTAAAAAAAAATAAATCTCTTAATCTTCTGGCTTTTAATGTAAGGCTTTACTGCTATTGTTCTAGCTGGTGTATTAATTGATTCCTTACTGCAGCAGCTGTTTGTAGGGATCCTCAGCACTGACGACGTGTTTGGGAAAAGCTTTGGTATATTGTGGGGTTTAAGTGGCTGGGCTGAAGGAGTGCTCGTCAAAAGTATGGGATTAGCCCTGTCCCCACAGACTGTCAGTGAGCTCTCTGGGAAACAGGCATATGGCAATGTCTACATGTATCTGAGTATGGTTATGTTTTTGAAGCTTGTAAAAGTTCTGATGTGAAATCTTGGCTGCATCTAAATTGTCTGTTTCAACATTTCCAGCAATTTGCTTGCTTTTGGGGGGAGATCTGTTCAAATGCAATTTTCTGAGGTGATACTTGAACACTTGCATGTCTTGAGGCCTGAGTGTTTGCCTTGCCATGCCATGCTGCACAGAAAAAATGCTTGTGCTTGCTTTCATAGTTCGCTTATGTTTTCCTTTTAGATGAACATCACTCGGAAGCTTTGGAGCAGGACTTTCAACTGTTCTCTTCCCTGCAGTGATACAGTCCCAGTGATTGCAGTTTCATCCTTTATTCTCTTCCTACCTATTGTTTTTTATCTTAGTAGCTTCCTTCACTCGAAGCAGAAGAAACGGATACTCATTTTGCGTAAGTGGTGGTGCTGGCATTTCACTGTTGGGAATTGGGAGGTGCCAGGGATTCGCTTGGCTCTTGTGGGAGAGGGGCCCAGCCAGATCTGCCTGCAGCTGTGCTGACGGCGCTAATAGCAACTATTAGTCTGCTGCTGTCCCCTGAAGAAGGGTAGTAAAGAGCTTCAGCCGTATCTTTTCATTAAAGTTTCTGGACGTGAACAGAAAGCTGTTTGCAAGTCTGTGTCGGATAAATAGAGGGAGTGGAGAGACTAGTTTTGTGGAATTCTTTGTGTTAATTTTCATATAATTTTTCCCTTTCTAGCCAAGCGCATCCAGTCAAATGCCAGTCTTGTGAACATCCAAGAAAAATACAGCTGAGCTGCAAAACAAAACCTGAGAACTGCTGCTGGTATACAGTGGGGACAATTGTGTTGGAATGAGGCCGGCACAAAAGAGGAGTTAATTATGGTTTAGTGTAATGATACAGAGCAACACAAGTTAAACAAAATGCTGTCTGACTTCTAAGCGAGGATATTAACAAACATGACAAGGCAGGGCTGTGTGACACTGTATGGACTCTGGTTTTGAAAAATCTGTGGTGGTTTTTTTTCAGTCTCAGGCTGAAGCTGGTGTTTTTCTGTTTCTAAGCTTTTGTACTTCACATCAATAGAATGGCTACACCTTCCTTGCATGGTATTTTCCTATATTTGTTTCACAAAAACCTGAGGTTTTGAATCTTTTTGAGGTGATTTTGATAGACAAAATTTGAAATAATGTTTGATGTTTCTGCTTAAAACATTATTTTTAATTCCACATAATATTCGGACTTGATGTGGAAGGAACCCTTTAAAAAAGTTCCCATCTTTCCTATACCACTGAAAAGTCATGCTGCTGGCATCTGTTAAAAAAGAGGCGTGAAATATGCAGAGAAAGTGGTAATATATAGTGTTTAAAATGGCAACAAAAGCAGCACAACTGCCCGTGCTGGACTTGAATAGTAATCATTTGCTACAGTGTTCTGTTTTGTCTGAAACTGGTGGCATGTTTAGTCTTATCGACACTTTAACCACTGAAGTCATTGCTTTTCAAATCTTACATTTTCGGAGGCTAATTTTACATGTCTGCTTGGGTAACGAGGTTTCACTCCCTGTTTATTTATGCCATTTCCTTTCCTTTTTAGTTCTAATGTTTTGGGGTTTTTTATGTTGTTGTAGAGGAGAAGTGAGGTGAAGTCAAGTCACTGGAGATGCTGAATTTCCTGGTCTAGAGCTTGCTGTGGCTTAATATAGAGGTGTTTACAGGAACTTTCTAGGGTAAAAGTTGTGTTTTCTAGGTAATGTGTTTTAGCAGTAAGAGAACCTGCTGGTTCACTAATTTAAAAACTGTTCTGAAGAACATGAATATACTGTGTTGGGAATTGATGACTCTCAAGAAATAGTTTATAAATATTATTCCTGTGAAACAGATGGATGTAAACAAATTCAAAGCTGCAGAACTCCAAAGCTGATGGAGAAATTCGTGCAATAACTGTGGGGATGGGTGGTGCTGCTGTCAGGCAGTGGGCACAATTTAATGGCTGCAGCAATAGTGGCAGTTAAGTTTGTTTATTGTATTTCTGATTTGGGAGAGTGGTGGGGTTGAAATTACTTATAGCTGTACCTGAGGTTAATGAATGCCAGGGTCTTTGCTCCAATTTTTAAATGCATTTTCTAACCCTGAGATTAAAAAAAAAAAAGGTCATTACAGGTAAAAAAATATAATTTTCTCTTGGAATCTGTGTCTGATGTCTGTCAAATGTTCCATGAAATAGTTGTATGTATTTGACTTGCTTTGGAGCCTATAATGTTGAATTTTTCCTTTGCACTAAGGCTCAAATAAATACATAGAAGTGTATGAAAACAGTCCTAAAGCTCTTCAAGTCACTGGTTTTCTTGTTTTTCTTTTTTTTTTTTCTCTTAGAACATACTGTTGGCTTTGAAATCAAGTTTAACAACTTTATTAAACAGTATGTTTAATAATAAGTAAAGTATGGTGTTAGCAATTGGTCCCACCCACATGATTGCCTTTTTGTGTTTTGTCAGAAAGAAGTATCTATCTCCCTCTGTTTAACATGTGAATTACTAGATCAGCAGTCACTTTGTTTTAGGTAGTTTACAACAATGATATCAACCTGTGTTCCTCTTATTGCATAACAGTATTTTCATTCGGCTGGGAGAGGCATGCTGCCTTTTAAGAAAAAAAAATATTTTTTATATCTATTATTCTTAAACTTCAACTTTCTGGTACTTATTCAGCTGCCTGCTCTAATAGCATTACATTGATTTGGGACATCATATGATTGAGAGCTGTTCAAAGGAATCTTTCATTCGTGCAGATAAAGCCAGTTTGTATGTGCAGCATTTCAGAATGACAGCTTTTATACTGTAAGCGGTGGCTTTTTGAGCACATTCATGTTAAGTAGGTCTGAAAGTCATTACTTTTGGATATGGTGGTTAAGCACTTTAAAAAAAAATCAGCTTTTCTTATTTTCCTGGCTCCTAAGCCAAACGGAAATACTCATGTGACTTTTGTTGTTTTTGATTTTAAAGCAGCAGCAAAGTTTACACTTGAGATTTTTAATGTTATATCTACTAGTTTCTCCTTTTTTTTCTCCCTCCCCCCAACTTTCTACTGTCAACTTTCTTTACACAGTGTTATATTTTTGGTAGGATATTTCATATATAAATTGATTGACTTCTCTTTATAGTTTATTTGCTAGAGAAATGTGGAAGCACACAGACTATTGAAAGAGAAATAGAATTCTTTTTTGCTGCTAGTCTTTCATCTTCATTTTTTGCCTTTTTGGTATTATGTGTATTAAATTGCATAAACTTTGAAATACTGGTTGTTTGTATCTTTTTTTGTGGAAATAATGATTTCTTACTGTGGGGGGTAGCACTTTGATTCGTATTTATACTTACTAGGAAACCTCAAAACGTGCAAAGTCAGCTCTAATAAAGATTGTCAATGAACAGTGAACAGTGTGGTTACTTAATTGCTTCATCTATAGTAGTGCTATACTCCTGCTGTTCTGGGTTTGTGTTCAGAAGCACCTGCTTATTATTCTTCATTATGCTGCGTGCAGGACAACAGCGTCACAAAGATGTGTTCAAAAGCAGTGCTGTGCTGAATTACAGAGCAGCAACTGCTGGGAGGGTGGAGTTTCGGCTTTGTCGAAGCTTCCTGAAGTCCATGGAAAGGCTCGCGTTAGCGGCGGCTGAGTTTCGTGGAGGAGTGTGCAGAAGTAAGGCCGGTGGGGTGAACTTGCTGCCTTTGTGGGGAGGCTTTTGGTTGCCTGCGCTGGCCTCTTGCAGCTTCAGCAGGCACCGTGTTGCATCGCTGCTGGGCTGCAAGGTTTAAAAAGCAGCAGTGCAGTGCCTCACCGTGGATAGAGCCGGGTGTCTCGCCTGATGGCAGAGGCCTTGGGCTCTAGTGGTGGGATGTGGGTAGCGCAAAGGCAAATTTAAATCTCGGCCTGTCCCTTGCAACGGGACTTGCAGGAAGGCGGGGGGAAATCGCAGTCCGGCGTGGTTCTGGCTGCCTGTATGCTTGGGAGAGAAGCTTGAAAGGGAATTTCAAGGAGAAGGGCAAGTGGGAAGAGCAGAGGATTTGACTGATGTGTGGAGCAGAGGTTCAGAGAGTATGTGAGTGTGGAAATGGGGCTCCCTAAGCACACACAGGGAGAGGCTGCTAAAGTGCACAGGTGGTTGGAAGACCCTGAGAAAAGAGAGTATGAATGGGACCTTGATGGGAACTGAGCTGGAAGGGGGATGCTCTGGCTTCTCGGTGGAAATGAGGCTGGGGACTGGAAGGTACGGATGCAGTGCAGCTGAGCCTGAGTCCCCCACTGGTCTGTGGTGGGGTGAGTAGCAGGATGACAGCAGGGACTTGCTTCTGAGTTAAAAGCAACTGCTTTCTTCTGGGGGAAAGAAGAAACCTGGTTTGTGTGATGGTGTTGAAATAATCCTGGTTCAAAGGTTCTTTACAAAGCTCCTGCTCCATTTTGAGCTGAGTGAGGACTCTTGTTTAGCACTAAACAGGGGACTTCTTTAAAAGAAACCAAAAATAGATTTTTTTTTTTTTTGTGTAATGGCTGCTTTTTGCATCCTCATTAAATAACTGCTATAATCACAAAATGGCTTCAGTTTCCTAATGTTTTGTTTCTGGTGCTTTCTGTCCAGTTAATCAAGTACCGTCAAATCTTGTATTTCTGCTAATTTCTACCTTAGTTTTCGTGCCCTGAATATAGAGTTCCTCTGGAATGATAAGCTGTGTGATTAGCAAAATCACTGTACTCCTAATCAGAATGGATGGGTAACTTACCAATTTTTGTTCATATTTCGTTGTGAGTTTTCCCTCTGGGACCGATGTAAGCTTTTTTAGCCTGACCTTCATTAAGTTTGTGCATGATGCACATTCTGTATCTTTGCCAGAGTGAAAAGTTACACACTGGAAGAGCATAGCCAGTAAATTCTGCAGCTTCTCTGGAGTGTTGCTTCTCCCAGCCTTGTGATGGGTGTCTGTTGCTACTTGCTGGAAGCAGCCAGGATGATTTATGTGCAACAATAACCTTGTGTTGTGCTGAGAGCTGAAGTGCATTTGCTGTCTTGGAGATCCTAACCTAATATAAAGCAAAAATAACATGGAAGGGAAGCAAACAGGAGGTGATGTGATCAGTGATCACAATCGGTTGTGTGATACCTGTATCAAACACCTGCACTTCGAAAAGGTTACCAGCATCTCTGCTGGCCTTTCTGAGTGTTCCTGGCATGGTCTGCACTCAGGATTGGGTGTGGGCTTAGGGAGTTGTCAGACCAGCATCATCTTCTGCTATGGCAGCAGCTTTGATGCTTTGCTCTGCTGGGAAGTTGGTGCTGCTCCAAACTGGTCTCCTCCAGCATCTGCTCTGAACTGTGGCAAGGGTAGTAGTGCCAGGGAGCTGGCGCTGTGGGGAAGGAATATGGGGATACTCTGGAGTATAGCTTTGAAAGGAGCCTGTTGCTGGAAGGTATGAGCTCGGTTTGGGCTTTTTCACTTCTGTGCATCATGGTTGCAAAGGGGACTGAGCAGAACAGGGCTGACTGAGCACAAGGACAGCAGGGACGCTGCTGCAATGTTTTGCCATGTCAGAGAGGCAAAGTTGTGTCAAGTAAATGCTAATTTTTTTTTTTAATAATAACTTAATTATTTATGGTAGAAATAAGTTGAATAGTTACATGAGCTCTAATCTTCCTCTGCTCCCATCTGAGGTAAAAATGACGGAATTTTTTTCCAAATAATTATTAAAAGAAGGATACTCGCTAGTAGCTCAGTTGAATTTTTAACTTTTAATACTGAAAATTCTCCTCTGGTGCCAGCACAGTAAGTATCATGGATTGCTGCAATTAAACCAGTGCATTAAGTTATTCATAATACTCTTTCTGGGCAGCGTTCCCACCTGCTTAATCTGTGCTATACAAGCGTTTATTAGAACTGACTGTTGAAAAACGCCAAGCTAAATCGGACACTAAAAAAAATATTGAAAAATCAATATGATGCCCTAAACTGGTTTAATATGTCTTTCCTCTTCAATAATCCTACACGTTACTGATTTATTTGCTGTAATGAACATGCCATTCAACCGAAACAAGATTAGCTGCTTAAACCACCGCATTAAGCACGGAGCAACTTTAATGCTGCTTTATATTTCACTGTAATGCTCAGCACTTATCGTGGTGTGACTTTCTCTCCTCTGCAACAACGAGTTTGTGTGAGAGTCACAGGCGGCTTCCCGAATGGTGTTTGGTTAAAGCATTTGGAACGGTAAATATGGGTTGGAGAGTTGCAACGTGGCACCTCCTTCATCCAAACCTAAGTAGAACCAAACCAGTGAGCAGGATTAAGGCACAAATTTATACTCCCTTCAGGATTTTTCCGGGGTTAACCGTGAAATAAATGGCTTATGTCAAACTGATCTAGGTTAAGACAGAGAGAACAGCCGCTGGCAATCAGAATATTCCTTTGGACTTCATTCAAAAAACTTTTTTCAAGCATTTCAAAGAATAGCAATTTACTGTGCTGCATCAAAAAACAGCCTGCAAGGAGCAGGCATCTTGGCTGTGCAAGGAAGAGTCCCAAGATATATGTGGTAAAGACAGAGGGTTTTCAAAGGAGTTTGCAGAAGGAGACAGGGAAGTAAGAGTACAGGTATTTTACACCTGTCCGGTATTGTGTAATGTATAATAGAAAGTCTGTTCTTTTGCATAATACTGGGCAGGTCTGAAAAGTTTAAGCTCTTCAATTGCTGGGTAGAACTGTGTGTTCTTCTCTTCCTACTATAGTGGCAAACTTCAACTGGGTTTTCAGTGGGTTTCGATTACTGCTTTGTTCTTTCCCTCTATCATGAAAACGCTGGTTTAGATAATTACCTTCCCTTCTCACTGATTAAGAAGCAAGTTGTATTTGCTGGGGCATCTGTATATTCTCTATTGTTCTCAAAACTGCAATGAATTTTCTGTTTGCAGTACTATGTTATGTTTCTTTTCCTTTGGAAGATTATGATGAGTTGCCTACACGTTTCAGCAGCTTTTCGGAGTCTTGGAGTCAAACATAGAATATCAAACCCAGAGAAATGGGTTTCAAAGTATTGCAGATGTGTGCTGAGTTGAGAGCAATTACTTACACATGTAGAAATTATAAAAAAATGTAGTGCATTTACGCTGTGCTGGAGCAGGTTTTCAAATGCAGGTGGTGGTTCTCACTCCAGAAAGTGCATGTTATTTCTGGTGAATGCTGCTTTTGTCCAGGTGATCAGAACACAGAATCAAAAGTGATCTGGTAATGAGGGAGTTGAGGGATTGAAGGAAGCTGTTATTGTAGGAGAAAATGCACTCTGGAAGTCTGTTAGGGGAAGCAGCCCTACTTTGCATTGCTCCATTAAAAAAAAAAAAAACAACCCCAAGCCTGAAGATGCTTTCAGAACATCTGCTTGAAGGGTGGGTGCTGGCATTCAAGAAAAGGGCTTGTGAGTGCTGGTAAAGATATTAATTTGTCACTGATATGACACTTTTTCACGGAAAAAACAGAACCTGAAGGTGAATATGGTGGAGTGCCCTGAAAGGAACATGCATGCTTCCAGGGGAAAATACTGTCCTCTGCAGCTGGTTTAAAATGGAGGAGTAAGATCTAAATGATGCTTGCATTTAGCCCCTGGGCTCTGGTCACTCTGTGTTACAGCAGGCTGAGTTCCTGCTGCATAATACGCTTGTTTTTTCTGCTACGCAGATAAGCAGCTGCCTTTATTGCAGCCACTCACATGAGCAATTTTAGGCCCACTCATAAGCTCCCACAGTCATATTTTATTCAAAGAGGAAGTGATTTGTGTGATCTTCTAATTCACAGCGATGGAAGCACTTGGGCTGACCTGTTCGATGTCCAAGCAAGCGCCAGAAGAAGGGATAGTGAGAAGGAAGGAATGAGGGAGAAACAGTGAAACTGAGCAGGAGAAAGGAGGATTGAATAGTCCTGGGAAAGCCTCTGCCCTGCCTTGGCTTGTATAACGGGGACTTATACAACGCGTAACCCAACCTGACCCTGACCCTGCCAGTGCTCAGGGACTATATTTTTACTAAGATTAAGCTTTTCTTTTCTTTCTTTTTCCTGGAACAATTTCATTGGCTTTTAGCTTGCCTCTTGGCTAGCATGGTCAAAGCAAGCTTGCCTGTTTTTATCTATGAAATTTACCTGCATCCTCTACGAGTCGTGTAGCAGAGGCTGCTCTGACCCAGCAGCTATGTGTGTGCCAGCCTTGGTGGGGACCAGGTGGCTGTCTCACAAAATGGCTGGGAAGTTAGGAACCACTCCAAAAATGGAGCAGGTGAAGGGGCCCACCATGCCTAGTTTCTTTATAGGGCTTCTCTCTCACTTTCCTGAGGAGGCTGTGTGCACAAGCTGATCCCCAGTGACTGGGAACAGGAGCAGATTCCTGCCTCTTACGCATACAGATGCCCACTTACTTCTGTTCGAGTGAAAGCAACCCTCTGTAGTAAGAGGTCAGAAGTAAAACCTCGTGTCCTGTGCTTTCTGACAAGAATGCAGAGGGACTACAGCTCTGGGACAGGGACCAGGCTTCCCCCTCGGCCTTAGGGGTTTATCCCAGATGGGATGACTGCCCTGCAGCGCACACCTCGCTGTACAGCAGTCAGCAGTCTACATATAGGTGGGCAACCTCAAGGAAAAAGCAAAGCATACACAGATGTGCTCTGCCTGATTTCTCTCCTTCTCAGTGTTTTTGCTGCTGCTGTGTCTAGAAGTGTGTAAGCAAAAAGGACACATCACAGGGATGCGGATACATGGCCTCTCAGCACAAGGATGCCAGATGTGACCCGTGTGCTCTGCGCTTGAACTAACTCTTCTGAATCAACCATAAGATCTTGAAGGCACTTAAACTGGGCAAACCCATGTTTTCTTTCCTGTTCTGGTTTCTATTTCTGGTCATTTTGATTCAAGATCTGCATTTTTTCCCTTGAAAATTTATGTTCACACAGCTGCGATGGCTCAGTAAAGGAACAGCACCATCCTTTATGAGATTGGGGCAGAAATCAAGCTGTGAGTTACCTTCATGGTCTGACATTATGAAACTGTCATATTTTTACACTGGAAACTCATTCTGAGGGGACAGTAAGCATAAGACAACATAGACAGAAATAGAAGTAACATCTGAAAGTGTCTAAAATAGATTTAAAATATTTATATATTTTTTCTTTCTCCTTTTAAGTGCACCTTCTTGATTTCAGAGTGCATTACTTCTTAGCTCCTGTGCCATGAGTCAGACAATCTGTGAAATGGGGGTGCACAGACTCTCTACTGTTCTTGCATCCAGCATCTGAGAGGGGAGATGAGGTAAAAGGGAAAAAAAAGTAGAGACTGAGAGATTAAGAGACTCAATCTTACTCACTGTTAGAAAAAATGTGTATCTGCTAAAATGGGATAAAAAGAGCATAAATTCCAGTCAGATGTGCCTCTTGTGCAGAATGACTAATTAAATGTCATCGGTATCTTAAAAATAGACCTTGCTTTAATGGGAAAATATTTTAGAGGTCACTTAAAAAGAAATCAAAACCCCAGGAACGATGAAGAAGGTATGACTGCCTGCCTGGGCTTTGTTATTTCTTAGAAGTAAATCTCATTTTGGGGATAGCTTTTAAGAAGAACAGTAAAGCCTGGCTCACGTACAATAGCCAGGGCTCATACAAACAAATGTGGGCCAGGGCTCAAAAAGGGGCTGCAGAGGTCAGAAAACAAGTACTGAGTGGTGTGTAAATGAATTCAGCCTCTCCTGACCCTTGGGCAAACCCTCCTGCCCAGGTGGAAGCAGGAGCCTTTCTGTCCCTGCCCCACTGTGGAGGAGGGAAGGCGCCAGCTCCCTGCACACCGTGGCAAAACCCACACCTGCGTGAGCCTGGCAGGAGCCCGGGAGTGGCCAGGCAGGTCCTGGCTGGGGGAGCAGCCTGGCACAATGCAGGAGCACAGTGGGGCATCTTCCATGCATTTCTCGCGTTGCTGAAACACAGAGCCCAGGCACGTGTAGCTTCCGGGCACGGGCTTTGGGCTGACGACTGCCTGTGAGCAGTGCCCACAGAAGAACGTAAGAGCTGCTGTTAGTGGGTCATCTCTAGTCCAGGAGCCTGTCTCCACTGTGCCTGCCAACTCTGGCACTGTGGGTAGGACTCATCACTTTTTGTTCACGCTTTCTGTGCCAGCTGGGTTTTCCTAAACCTTTGCCGTTTCTCTTCTGCAGTTTCCCCAGTAGCACATATACCCCAAATAACTGTTTGGCAAACCACGTTCTCGAGCACCTGCAAGATGAGATTTTTAAAAATGAGTTTATACACTGAAAACATGAAACAGATGAATGCAAAGGGGAAATGTTTGATCTCTTTCACCAAATAACCATATCAAAAGCTCTTTTCAACACCTTTTGTTGAAACATATAAAAGTCATGAACTCCTTGGCTGCTAGCCAGTACATCAGAGCATTGCCTGGTGTAACCTAATGTCACTCTGTCAGTCTCCAGGGACACGAACTGACTCCTGCCATGCCTGGATGCAGCCTCCAGGGATTAACAAGGTGTTTGTATGACTGGTAACACTGTATGTTCTGTACTGAAATGGCCTAAGTGTGTGTGAAAACCTGTGAATGTATTTGAGAAGCTAGCTCCTGAAGTACAACAGATATTATCTCCAAGAGAAAGAGACAGACAGACTGTTGATCTTTGAGGTGATGAGTAAGAAAAGAAACCACTTTTTTTTTTTTCTAAAAACTTGGGAGTTTTTATTGAAAACCATGTTGTTCCAAATATGCCATTTTTGATTTCCTGGTGTTTGCCAGGAAAGGCTACTCCCCAGTAAAGGAGAAATTCCCTTCTGGTTTTGTTATAATAACAGCAAAACTCAGTTACGGGAAATTTTCCATCTCTTTAACTCGGCTGATGGTTCAAGGAGAAAGGAACAGGTTTCCTACTCTAATATTTCACCCTTATTTTACTTCAGAGCTTTTCCTGCTCATTTGGAGGGGTACTGAAAATTAAAAAAGTTAAAATTACAAGGGTACTTTGCAACTGCAGTGAAGTTTATTACTGCAAACAGGTAATGGCATGATCACTTGGTAAACACCAAGCAAGCCAGGGAAGGGTGCAGCAAGAAGAAGTTGCTGGGAGAGGTTAACATTGGTGATTTTACAGGTCCCCGAACCACCAGAGTTGCTTAATGTGGTCACGTGCTGCCAGGTCAGGGGCTCACTGACTAGGAACCACTGGGGAGCCCAGGGAGCTGCAATGCCAAGGAAATCACTGCTGAGACAGGCAGGCATGTGGAGGGGAAGCAGGAGCTCTGAGAGTTGCTCAGGATTGGTGTCCTGATCACTCAGGATTGGGTGTCTCAGCAGTGCTCCACTCAGGACAGGACAGCCAGCACAGCTCCTGGAGTCTGTGGAATGGGAAAAACTCACACAAATCCTCAGTTCTTCCCTCTTGTGCCTCCTTGCAGCATTTCAGCCACGTCCATGAGCAGCCCTTCCCTTGTGAGCACCCAGGGTGGCTTTGAAGGTTCATCTGTCTCCAGTGGTGGCTGGATTCCAGAATCACGGCCCTTACTCCATGCAGGCTATGGAATGAACCCACGTCTCAGTAGAGTTATATACGTCAAATACACACTGGTCCTCCTCAAAATATCACGGAATACTTGAGGCTGGAAGGGACCTCTGGTCTGATCTCCTTCTCAAGCAGGACCACTCAGATACAGCTGCCCCAAAGTGAGTCTATGCTGAGCTTCTCATTACCTGTTTTTGCAGGGGCACCTCTGAAAGTGAACCCAGCTGCTCTAGGAAGGTGCTGAGATCTGGGTGTCAGATCCCATGCCCAGCTCCTTGCTGGAGCAGGCTGGTGTCCAACATAATCCTACAAAAACCTCTTCTTGGCCACCCTTTGTCCTCCAGGGGCTGTGGCTCCTCCTGATGCTGAGGCTCTCTGCACTGTATTTCCTGTGGCACCTGGCTCCAAGCACACGTGTCTCCAGGAAGGACACTTTGGGGGTTTGGTGTCAAAGCTCCTGCTGTGATCCCTGGAGGTCTGGGCAGTTTACTGTGCAAGGAGCTGGGAGCTCTGTGTCTGCTTCAGGGAGAGCCAAACAGCTCCTTAAATGCTTGTTAACCCCAGTCCAGGGTGAGCACTGGACATTCCTTCATTTTGGGACCAGCCCTAAGCTTGATCCCTTGTTAACCATCCAAGAAGCTGCTGGTGCTGCTGCTTTTGCTGCTGAGTGACACTTCAGTGGCTGCTGTAAACAAGGGATGGTTAAAATTGTGTTCTCTACATGATATTTCAAGAGAAAAAGCTCTCAATGAATAACAGGGCAAGCACATTCTGAGCTTGGCTTCCTGGGGAAAGCAAGCTTGTGTCTTACGGGGTTTGAATGCAGATTATGACCTCCTGTATTTGTAATCTCTTGGCAAATCTTAATCAAACTGGACTTGAGGGAGAACATACAAAGAGACGGGAGTTCCTACAAGTTTCATGATAAGGGCTGAGGAGAGGAAAGAAATCACCTAGAAATCACCTAGAAATTACCCCTCAAAGATGGTTAGCCATGACAAAATCCCACAGGATGGAGCCCGTACAAGCCCCAGCTGCAGGGAAAGCTACAGCCAGACTTTGCACCTTCCTGGGCACCACGATCAATTGATCATGGGGCACAAATGTGGCTTTTTTAGTTCCAGTCCTTGAGGACTACCTAAGCCAGCCTGCTGGTTCTGCTTTACTCCCCAGTCTTTCTGTGTCACACTGGCAGCCCTGGCACCCTCCTGGCCTTGGCACAGCTGCCAGACGGGTGAGAAGGCAAAATAACTAGCCCAGGGTAGTGGTGGAACCACCTCTCTTCAGCAGAATCTCAGAAAGTTGTGTTCTGTCAGAAACGTATGTGCCCACAGTGCTGACTACTGCTGCGTTTCTCAAATACAAGAGGATTTTCTTTCCCCTTGGTACCAAGGAGTTTTATGCTGAGTTGACTGAATAAGACTTTCCAGCAGAATAATTTCCCTGAAAGATTAGGAAAGTCAAATATTTCTTAGGATCGCTATCATGTCTGAAATCTCTTTATCCTGCATATGAATTACGTTTTTCCTTTTAAACTGATGCATGCACCAAAGCTGAACCCAATGCCTTCACTCCCAGCTGTTGCTGTTTAGCTGTTCCCCTCTCTACTTTAAAACTTTTTATTTACTTTTTCTTTAAGGTGAGAACCTGAGAGAGGTCAGCTGGGGCGTAAGTTCTCTGCTTTTCCCTTTCATTAGCACAAGTGATGGCTACACATGGATTTCAAATTTGTTTCAGCTCTTACTGGGAGCTCTTTGCAACCTGAAGCAGGGATTGATTGTCTGTGAAGAGGCTCTGCGGTAACAAAGGCAGAAGTCAGGCAGAGAAGGTCTGACATGTGAGCTGACAGAGGTGGTGTCACTGCCAGCTGACCCATCATAAGACTGCCGGGAACAGCCAAAGGGTGCCCTGCTCGGGAGGTTCTAGTGCCCTGCTCCCTGCTAGTTTGTGCTTGGAAACAGATTGACTAACATAATAGAGTGATTTTGTAATCTGTCATAATACCATAAGCTACAGATCCACAGACTTTGACCCCTCACAGGTATAATGAGCTCCTTTATTCAGCTGCACATGCTCTCTCGATGGGGGAGAGAGAGGGGGGCTTTTTTCTAATTATATATCCAAAGCATATGTTTTGTCCAGAAACAAAGCATTATATTCATTAGTGAAATCCTATAAGCTAGGCTCTTTTTATTAGCCAGTTAACTAATTGACAGTTAAGAACATGTATTAATATCATGGTGTAACCACGCAGTCACTTAATCTGACAGCTTTATTAAAATCATAGCATTGCTCCTCTAAGTTGCTACAGCGAAGGGCTGTAGCATTTGCATTAGAAACACTGGTGTTTCGAGATATAAAGCTCAGCTGAGGAAAAAAATCAACATAACAACACAAAAAGTCTCAGCCTAGTGTTGGTCTCCGTTAATCCTTTGTCAGAATTGGAGAAGAGCACTAAAGGTCCTTGTATTGATCTTTAAAAATCTGCTCAATCAATTTAAAGTAGGTTTTAGGAGCACACAAAAACATTTGTTAGTACATTATCCTTTTTCCTTACTGCATCAGAAAATTGTAGCAAAATGCAGAGCATTGCACATCTGAATAATGCACAACTCTGGGTGTGGTTTGGGCAGGGGGTGTGTGTCACATGGGGGGCAGGGGGAACCCAAGTACAGCTGTGGATGCGGCACTGAACACAGCCCTTCCATTTGCTATGGTAGTTTAAAAAGGTAAATGACCTGTAAATGGAAGAGCTTAGAAAAGAAATACTGGTAATGGAATCAATGTCATCATGGTATGATTACATTGTACCAATCAATCTTACATCCTCACCTCACCAAAGTAATAACTCCCTGTAGTAGCCCACGTTTGAAAAGGTTGAGGTGGCAGATTTTTGCCACGAAGTGCAGTGCTTTCATGAGGAACGAGAATAAAAGCTCTACAGAATCGCATTATGCCTTTCATGATTGCACAGCCTCTGCATTTGGTTTACAGATCTTTATTACCTGGTGCCTGACATGCAAGATGGAGAATACAAAACAGCTCTGGGTTTGTCAGACTGATAGCTACAGGGGAAAAAAAAAAGGAAAAAAAAATGGAAATCAGTGAAGGAAAAATAAACATGAAAACACATAATGGTATTTTTACAGATCTTTACTTCATACAGATTGACAGACATCACGGTGGAAAACCCAAAAAGCTTTAAAATGCGCCCCCACTGAGCAGCAAGGCTGCCCACTGTGGGCATGCCTTCCCTGTTGCAGCTGTGAGAGTTGTGTTTGGCTGGGCTGGAGCTCCTGTGTACTTAACTGGCCTGCTGTGAATCATTCTGCGGTCAGGACCACCTGGAGTGGTGGCCTGGCTTTATTCGTAGCAAAGATGTACATGTCCCCATCCCTGCCAGGATGGGCTAAATCCCTCTGATTCAGACATCTCCCTGCACTCTCTGCCCTCTGTGCCTGAAATGCCCATGACCATTATTTTAGCTCAGCAAGCAGAGGAGCAGAGTCTGGCACCAAAGGCCATCCTTCTCCTCACGCCCCGGGTACGCGGTTCAGGCAGGCTCTCAGCATGCCCAGAGCAGCTGCAGGCTGCTGATGGTCTGTTCTGTCCTGAGCTGTCCCAGCTCCTCACCAGGAAACCTCAGTGCTGCAGCTGCCCCATACTGGGACAGCCACAGGCTGGGCTGCTGTGATGCACCAGGACAGTTGCAGAGCACTCCCTGGCTCCACAGCTTACAAAAGAGGCTTCACCCCCTTCTTCATTTATGGCAGACTTCCCATCTTTTACCATGGGCAGCACTGAGGTGAGTGTCACAGAACTGTGTAGCCAGACTGATCCCACAGTCAATTCCTGTTGTATGAAAGATCTCACCTAGAATGGTTGAGACCAAGTGGAAATTACCTTGGCTGAGGAAGATGGATTTGGGCTGGACATTTCTGATGCAGAAGCAGAAAAGTCAAAGTGTCTTCAAGCAGCTGTTGATTACACTGCAGCCAAGAAGCCTGTTCATAGAAAAAAAAGTGGTTTTTTGAAGCAAATAATCTCTCAGTGAGAAGTGGGCTGAAGTCAGTGGGTACACATGAATACGAGCACACGTTGGTGCTTTCACTGGAGAGAGGCTAATAGAAGAGAGCACACAAGTCTTGCCACCTGCTGCAGTCCATTGCCCCCTTTCTCTGCTGTATCTATCTAGGGCTGCTGTGCTAGAGATGTTCGGGGGTATGTCCTAGCCTAGCCCTTTTAGTATCCACCCATGGATCTATTGTCCATCTAATTCCTTAATCAACTTGCTGACACCATTGACTCCCCCAGCCTTATGTAGCTGCCAGCAACATAAGTTCACTGCCATTGGCCTAAAGAATGTCTGTTTTAAACCAATCTCCTGCTAGTTTCCTCCAGTTTCCCCCATGCTGATGTTTGCTGGTGCAATATTTGTGAGTCGCTCTTCCACCTGGCTCTTGTTGCCAAAGCTTTGTAAACCTCCAACATGTCCTTTGTCAGCCACCTGCTCTGCAGAATCCCAGCCTGCCTCCTTGCTCCACGTAAGATGATCTTCAGATGATCTCCTTGATCATTTCAGTTGCCCTTTCCCATCACTCCTCTAGTTCTGTACCAAGGGTATGGGTCAGCAGGTGTCTGCTCGAGCCACCAATGGTAAGTGTAGGTAAGTTCAGCCGGTAGGTACAATTTTCAAAGTCCCTCTTATTTTTGCCATGGTGTCTGTTAGGTATTAAGTGCTTTTTAATCTTAATGAAAAACAATTTTTAGCCTTTGCCTTCTGGCATGTACATCTAAACCCAGACACTGTTGCCCCTTAAAAACAAGCAAAGAACAAGGTAAATCAGAGAACTGTAGTTAATTATAAATCATTAATGAAAACTGATAAAAACTCTCTGGAAGTCAGCAAAGCCTCTGTGCATAATATTGGTGGCCAGTGATGGGACCCGAGGCAATGGCTTGAAGTTGTGCCAGGGGACGTTTAGGCTCGATATTCTAAAAAGGCTCTTCACCCACAAGATGGTTCGGCACTGGAACAGGCTCCCCAGGGGAGTGGTCACAGCATCAAACTTGGCAGAGTTCAAAAAGAATTTGGACAATGCTCTCAGGCACATGGTGGGATTCTTGGGGCTGTCCTGTGCAGGGCCACAAGCTGGGGTCTATGATCCTTGTGAGTCCCCTCCAGCTCAGGATATTCTATGGTTCTAATTTATGATTCATCGCATTCATGATTTTACAACTATTTCTTGGACAAATCTTGCACAGGTAGCAGCCAGGCAATGGTGTAAATATGAATTTTGCCTGATCACTGGCAGCGTGATTGAGATCATAAAAAATAAATGTCAAGGAAAGCCTCTCTTATACATTCAAACAACATCAGTTAAAAAAGTCCAGCCATGGGGAACAGATGGCTGCTGTATATTGGAGCAGACTTGTGGCGAGGACCATAATATCACACTTCCTGAGCAATTTCTGAGCAGCAGAGGAGTAAGCAATACCTCTAATGCGAAATTAGACGTAAAATGAATTAGGTGGTGATAACCCTTGAAAAAGAAAAGGTATTTTGTGCATTTCTGTGCAAAGACCATTTGAGCTCTAAGCTTCATAATCAGCTTGGAAAATAGTTTAACCCACAGGAATCTTTGTGACTTACTTCTGTCTTCCCCACTTTGCAAGGTCAACTATCAAAACAGATAGTTTGGAGAGCTTTGAGTGACAAGCAGTGAGCATAATTTACAAAATATTTTATGTTTCTAAAGGCAGTGCTATTGCATCATTTTAAGGTAATGTTTAACAATACGACATAAAATAGTTAATTTAAACAAAAATGGGAAACTCCAGGGGAAAAAGGGGAGTGCGGACTTTTCAGATAATCCACTTACTGCATCTTTGTTGTGCCTATCCTCATAATACCCCTGAGTCCCAGTTGCTGGATTTAGCTGTAACACTTACCAACTTCCAGAGAAGCAGCAGCCACGCTCCAGCTTTCACTGCTAATATTCCCAGCATTTGTGCCCTGTGAAGCCCTGGGGCAAAGCCTGCACCTCCTCAAGGCTGCTCGTGGCTGCTCCCTGTGTGCAGCTGGGTGAAAGACAGAGAAAAGGGGAACAGAAAGAGAGAGAGGAAGGAAGGAGGGAAGGAAGGAAGGAAAGGAAGAAAGGAAGAAAGGAAGAAAGAAAGAAAGAAAGAAAGAAAGAAAGAAAGAAAGAAAGAAAGAAAGAAAGAAAGAAAGAAAGAAAAGAAAAAGAAAGAAAGAAAGAAAAAGAAAGGAAAAAGAAAGAAAGAAAGAGAGAGAAAGAGAAAGAAAGAAAATAAAAGAAGAAAAGAAGAAAAGAAAAAAAAGAAAAAAAGAAAAGAAAAAAGAAAAAAGGAAAAAGAAAAAAGAAAAGAAAAGAAAAGGAAAAGAAAAAAGAAAAGAAAAGAAAAGAAAAGAAAAGAAAAGAAAAGAAAAGAAAAGAAAAGAAAAAAGAAAAGAAAAAAAAAGAAAAGGAAAGAAAAGTAATAAAGAGGAGAAAGGGCATTGGCCCTAGGTCAGTGAAAACCCTCAGCTTCTAAAGCATTGTTTGGCTTCAGTATTGCATCCTCCCAGTTATTCCCTAGCATGCAGCAGGAAAGAACAAAGTAGGCCAAAATGCCAACCAAATTGATTCCTGATGTAACTCAACCACTGGATTTCTGCTAAGGGTAAAACTGCAGGAAATCACAGCCCAAACGTTACAGATGAACGTGTAAGGTGCTTAAGCTCTTATCTTCCCACTTTTCTGGCTCTTCTGGCACTTCACTTTCTTTATTCAGGAGCACTGTGGAGTTTTGAGCTGCTACTAATCTCTACACTACTGAGATATAGGCTGCCAGCAATCTGCTCTAGGACGTTTTTCCTGAGTTTGTCACCTCTCAGCAGGAATACCCCACAATTTACTGTCATCTGAAACAACCCACTGCATGAAGTTCTGCAGTATTCAGCACACCGCCCAGGAAAGCTCCATTTTTCCATTGTCATGGTTTTGCTTGGAATACAGTTAATTTTCTTCACAGTAGCTGGTATGAGGAGGCTATGATTCAGATTTGTGCTGGAAACAGTCGATAATTCAGGGATGTTTTAGCTTCTGCTGAGCAGCACTTGCACAGAGTCAAGGCCTTTTCTGCTTCTCACCCCACTCTGCCAGAGAGGGGCCGGCAAAAGGAGCTGGGAGAGGACACAGCCCAGACAATTGACCTCAAATGACCAAAGGGATCTCCCATGCCATATGACGTCATGCTCAGCATATAAAGCTGGGGAAGAAGGAGGAAGGAGGGGATATTTAGAGTGATGTTGTTTGTCTTCCCAAGTCACTGTTAAGTGTGATGCAGCCCTGCTCTCCTGGGGATGGCTGAACACCTGCCTGCCCATGGGAAACTGTGAATGAATTCCTTGTTTTGTTTTGCTTGCATGTGTGGCTTTTGCTTTACCTGTTAAACTGTCTTTATCACATGGGTTTTCTCCCTTCTACTTTCTTGATTCTCCTCCCCATCCCACCAGGGGAGAGCGAGCAGCTGCATGGGGCAGAGTTGCCAGCTGAAACCAACCCTTGTTCCATCACTGATGTGCTTGTCCTGGGTGATTTTTACTGTGATGGGGTTAATATGCACAGAGCAACCACAGCAGTGATGACACACAGTATTATATAGCAATTGCTCACCACCTTCTGACCGATGCCCAGCCAGACCATGGGCAGTGCCCCCCTGCCAGCTTTCCCCCAGTTTATATATGGAACCTCACTGAGCAATACATAAAGCCAGCTGCATATCCTTCCCTTCTGCAAACCCACTGCATTCACCTTGTCCTTCAGCAGCCAGCTGGGGTTAAACCATGGCATCCGTCCTACAGACTTCCATGCCGCTGCCCTTCAGTTCTTCTCCTTCACTTCCCCCATCCCATTCCTATTGGTCTGGCACAATCCTTGTGCCTAGCCAGGAGTGGATCTATGGGGGCATTGGTGGAAATTGCATGAAAATGTGAGGAAGTGTGCCAAGGAAACTATGATACAAATCTTTTCTCACCCCTGTTGAGAAGCAAATTGGACACTGGGGTATGCAAGAATGGGGCAATGCCAAGAGGGAGCTACACTCCTGTGGGCAGTCCAAGAAGAGGTTAAAACATTTTAGGACCTTTCTTCCTTGTATGTTCATGTTAGAACTCCTCTGTGCCTCTGGACAGCACTAGTTTTATTCTCATCAAAAACAACAGGCAAATCTAAAGAAGGCAGGTCCACTGGGGTCCCAGGGAGGATCACTGGGCCATCAGTTTTAATCTGGCTTCTCTGTCAGAAGTAAATAAAATAGCAGCAATATAAAGTGCCAGTGAGAAGGGCAGTGGTGTTCGCAAGGAAGTGGGTGCAGGCACTCACTTGTCTTCATGGAACTAGGTGTGGGCAGCTTCCCTCCCATACTGTGTCCCTTCATGAAAGTCTGTTTTTGGTTCATGGCTCTTCAGGTTGGTCACACTAAACTTCTGACTGGAAGTAGCTGGAAGAATGGACCATCTTGTGTCACAGGACAGACACAGAGAAAGAACATTTCTAAAATAGCTGGGCCAAACACAAAGACTCCTGTGTCACACTGCTTGCAGGGTGGGCCAGGAGCAGAACCAAAGCAGGGATCTGTGAGACCACCCAACACAGCTGGGCAGCCTGAGGTGTATCCCAGCCACACACAGTGCAGATCCTGCTGCCTTTCTCGTGTCTGTAGCTTTTCTACGGTGACAGGTTCTTCTGAAGCCCTCACAAAGAGCTGTTTTGTTAGCAATGCCCATTTCAATGAAATATGCCATGTAAACCTGTTATCTTCTGTCTTTCTCACCTAAACACACTAAGAGCCTTCTTCTTTTGTTGCTTTGATGGCCCAGATATGCTAGATTTACGTAATTCCACATTGCATTTTATTGGGAACTAGTACATCTACAAAACTGGCAAATGACTGGAAATTCATCACCTTCTTATCAGACTTGTTTGGCAGCAGCATGAGCTGGAGAATGTCCCAGCATTGTGTTGGATTGCCATTGCTGTAGAAGAAATTAGTAGAAATTTAGCACTAGCAGCTTAAACATTAAAAGCTAGAGTGCACAAAGCCTATAGACTGTGGCACGTGAATTATAACAACCATATTACAACATGCCAAACAGCTAACTACAGAATTGGCCAAAACACCCGTAAGAGGATGTGAAATAGGATATAGAAGCACTGTTTACTGGATAAGATGACCATTTCGTACTGAAACAGCAAGAAAATAGAACTGATGCAAAACCAGCAGATCCCAGACCCCAATATTATGGAACTGTTGCATGAGGGGTGGAGAGTTTAGATTGTAAGGAAATAATTGCCCAGGGATCTCTCTGTTTGGGGTCCCTCTTTGGAGGCACCCAGTTCAAGCTGTAGTGCTATAAATAAAAAGGACTAAGTAGAAGAATCTCTTTTCAGTTCATTGATTCGGTGAAAGCCCAGAGTTGAACCCTGCTGTGGTGGCTGCTGTGTGTAATTTCCATAGCAGTTTGGAGACCCAGATGGGACTCTAGGCATCCAACACTAGATGTTGGATGCTCTAGCCTCCAAATGTCCAGCTGCTGGCATCACCTGAGAACTTTGAGGACAGCAGGCACTGACTGATGAGTGCTAAAATTCCACTACTAAGTTCTGGATATTCTGGCTTCAAGTGGGTTCAAGTTCCAGCTCAGAAGCATGGTAGGAGAGGTGTGCATGGCTTGATCAGAGCAAGGCCCACAAATTTGGCATACAGGTATGGGGAATGCACTCAGCGTAGAGAAGGGGATGCCCCGAACTGAGGTATAATTTAGTGGAAGCTATTAGAGCTTGTGGAGAATCTGGAGTGAACTGGACCAAAGTACAGGAATGTAGGCAGTGGCTAGAGGAACACCTTAGTGATATTGGGGATGAACATGGTGGGTTTTATCAAAACACAGAGGAATGACCACACAGAACTTTAACAATGAGCTAGTGGCAAGAGTGTTTGTTGATCAAGTCACCCCAGATATACAGAAATATTTTAAAGAACATATGGCTGGGTGGCAAGGGGGGACATTACAAAGACCCTACATTTTATGGTTATGTTTGTGTGTTATGTGTTTATGTTTGATGGATGGGAAGAAATACATAGAGCTGCACTTGTAAAGGAAAATAAACAGGAGAAGCAACAAGAGGCTACTCTTTTAGTGGCAAAACTGGCAAAGTGTTTACAACTAAGAGGGTGAAGGAAGGGATTTCCCCCCTTGATGAGGGGGCAGAGGTAGGTCAGATAGCAGATTTGAAAAAGAAATGAGAAGACTTGTAATTAAATGGGAGGAAAAGTGTCATTACTCTGGGAAAGTTGGTCACTGGCAAAGAAAATGCCCATTGCATCCAAGGGGGCATCATGGGGAACAGGACATGGGAGATGCAGGACAGGAATCACGAAGTAATCTGCAATGACTGAAGGCAAGGACTCAGAATACTGTGGAAATTGGAGTTTATGGGATGTGGAAATTACTATAAGAAACAGGAAATAAAGGAATGTGGAGAAGATTTGTATTAGCAGAAGTGTCCCTGTCTTTTTTATTAGGAAGAGATCTCCTCCAAACCCTGGCTGTACAATTACATCTATCATTCGGAGTATCGATTTGACAATCACGGGGGTGTGTGTAACATCTGAAGCTCAGGAGCCCGACATGGAGATACCTAAACCCGTGGAAGTGGTGCCCAGGGAAAGGCAGTCAATCGGGAACTGACGTGCGAATGCCGAAATACGCCTGAAAACAAAGGGAGGCGCGCCCTCTGCTGTGCGCAGCATCCCATCCCCGGGAAGCAGGGGAAAAGTAATCAAAAACAAGTAGATCAGCACCTTGTGCAAGGAACCTTGGAAGTGTCTGAATTCCCATATAAAACCCCAATGCCACCAGTTAGAAAAAAACAGATTGGATGAAGATGGGGATGCTGAGTTTCAATTTATTCCAGATTTGAGAGCAATTAACTGGCATGTCTCACACCCCTCAGTGCCAGATTCCTCTCCTGCACTCTTGCAAATCATGCACTGGGCTACATGTTTTACTGTGGCTGATTTGACTGCAGTGTTCTTCAGTATTCCACAGATGAAGAAAGCCAGCCCTTGTTTGCATCCACTTGGAAGAGACTTCAGTTGATGTGATCTTGTCTTTCTATGGGTTTAATGGGTCTCCTGCCATATTTCCTCAGATATTAAAAGAAGGTTTAAAGCATATTGAGTTACCTGGTGGATCCGTTTTAGCGCAATATGTAGGTGATTTATTTACTAATAGCTAGTAGAAATTGTAATGAATGTTTAAAAGATATAAAACATTCATATAGTGCCTTAGCAACCACGGGCACATCTCCATCCAAGCTCCAGCTGTGTCAAATGGGAGTAAAATATCTGTGATTTGTTTTAAAGGAAGGACAGCAAGTAATAGATACAGAAAGAGTAAAGGTTTTATTTGAAATTCCTTGGCCCGTTAAAAAACCCCACAACCAGCTATGAGGGTTCTTAGGTTCAGCTGGGTTTTGCCAACTGTGGATACCAGGATTAGGGGAACTAATGCAGTCTCTGACAGAAACGACAAAAAATGAAGCAATAGAACCCATTATGTGGGGGCCAGAATGGGAAAAGCCTTCAGAGCTATAAAAGGGGCCTTGGTTTTGGCTCCAGCTTTAGGACTTCCAGACTGCACAAAGCCTTTTGATCTGTATATACATACAAGAAAAAGAGTGGCTAGTTCAGTGTTAATGCAGAAATTAGGACCTCGTCAGTGGCATATTATTCTGTCCACCTGGATCTGGTGGCACCTGGAGCTCCAACATACATTAGATCCATGTCAATGGCAGCTACAGTAGGGGAAAAACTCAGTCTTTAGTATTAGTAGTTACAAGCTGTGTGCCACATGAAGCTGAATTTCTTCACGAGCACTATAAGACACAAGCCGTGTCTCACCAATGTGCACATAAATACGAACTAACTCTGTTACATGTAGATGTGTGACTCAGCTCCACTGATGTGTGGTAATCCACAGTAATCCAGACTGTTAGTAAGGCACGAGCAGATCCCAGACAGACAAAACCCAGGTCTTGTTTTATTCACAGATGGATCATCCTACTGTTTACACAGGGAGCAAAAGCCTGGCTACGCAATTGTGGAAGAGTGGCAAGTTGCAGATGCCAGAGTCCTTCCAGCAGCAGTTAGTGCTTAAGGGGCAGAGTTAATTGCCTTAGCCTGAGCAGCAATGCCTGGGAAGCAGAAAGTGAGTAAGTATTTATACAGATTCACAGTGTGCTTTTGGCGTACGCCACACAATAGGCATGTTGTGGAAAGAACGGGGGTGTCCCACCTCCTCAGGAAAAGGTGTGGCTAATGGAAGAGAAATTTGGAACTTGTTAGACACAATTCAACTTCCCAAAGAAATTGCTGTGGTTTGCTGTCCATTCTGTACATGGGATGCCACTGTAACCAGCCAAGGGAGTGTCTTAACTGATGCAGCAGCAAAGGCCGCAGCTCGTCAGCCTGCAGTGAACATTATGGCAGTTACTTCAGATAAGAGCTCATGGCTTGATGTTGACCATCCAAAGGATTATAACCAATCAGGTGAGATGAGTGAAGAAAAGGAACGGTGGGAAAAGTTGGAAGAAGTGCAAGACTGAAGATGGAATATGAACAATAGGGGGAAAACTGGTCTTACTGAAGAAATAACTCATAACTGAATGGTTCCATGATGAAGCTCATGGAAGAATGGAAGCAGTGGCTAATCAAGTACAGCAAGTATGGGCAGATCTGGGTGTCTATGCAGCTGCTAAAAGAATTATTAATACCTGTCCCACCTGTCATAAATCCTTACTTATAAAACTGAATTGTGAAATCGACCATGAGCATTTTTCCCATTCCAAAGATTGCAAATATATTATATGGGTATGCCTGCAGTGTGTGGATATAAACACTGACTAGTGATAGCAGATTAATTTTGTTAGCTTCACAAGGGGAGGCATGCACAATTATTAATACCAGCTGTTGCGTGTACATTGACCAGGGTGGAAGGACTTCAGCCAATGTCCAAAGTTGTGGGAACAAGTAAAATTAATGCATAAAATATAATAGGACAATATTTCAGCAAGATTCCAAGAAGTATGGTCACTTCTTCAACAACAGTTCACCAAGAAATATTGGCTCACCTCCTGGGTACCAGATTAGGAACTTGGGCAAAATGAATTCTTTGTAGGTTATTCATTTTTATAATGATCTTTGAAATATTGTTTGTTTGTATTCAATGTTGTAACATTTGCTGTACTCAATACTTTGGGGTATTCTGCTCCCATATAACAGGAATGTTAATAAAAACAAAGGGAGGACTGTTGCAGAGAATGTTAGTTTCAACTTAGCACTGACAGCTTCAGCATTAATAGCTAGAGTACGCAAAGCCTGTAGATTGTGGTGTAAGAGCTGTGACATCCATATTACAGCATGCCAAGTAGCTTACTACAGAACCAGAAGATAACCTAAGAGGACGTGAAACAGGATACAGAACCACTGTATATTGTCTAAGGAGATGGCCACTTAGAACTGATTAGTAAAGAAACAGCAAGAAAATCAATAAAAATCAAGAAGATCCCAGACTCCAATATTACCGTTGGTCCTAGCTGTCACATGAGGGGTGAACTTAGATTATAAAGGAATAATTGCCAAGGGATTTCTTTGTTTGGGGTCCATCTTCGGAGATGCCTAGTTTGAGCTGGAGCACTATCAATAAAAAGGACTTAACAGAAGAGTCTCTTTTCGACTTACTGATTCTGCCAAGGCTAGAGCCGAACCCTGTTACGGTGCCTGCTATGCGTAATTTCCACAGCACCATCTGCTGGCCAGTCATTACCTCCGGAGACCCCGGCTCTCCAGACTGTCAGCTGTGGGAAGGCAGTCCATCACCTCACAGAAGATTAGGAAGGTCATGACATGTGGGACACAAATTCCTACAGCGTACAGCATATCTGCTAGGTTTTAATTTCCATTTTACAGTCATAAAATCTTCTGTTCTGTTTGGAAAGTATGTATCTGTTACAGCTGAATTGTTCTAAGTTTCACTATTCCTACCCACTAAACCAGTCTGATTGTCATCTTTGGCACCATATCAGGTTTGTCACTGCTTTTCTTCCACAGAGATTTAGGGACCTTGTCAAAGCGCTCTTTTTTCTGCCAGTAATTTGTGTCCCTGGCTTGTATGGTTAGGGATTAAGGTGGGACTGAACTCAGCCAGCTGCATTTTTGTGACTAAGACTGATAAAAGCCCGAAGGTGTGGTAGAGGCAGTCAGCAGCTGACAATCTCCCATGAGATCAGAAACACCAGCAGGGGACGTGCAGGAGAGGTGCCGGTGACCATGAAACCACTGCGCAAATGACCATTTGTGCAGCACTGAGTAATCTGAACCTAGTGTAGGGTGCTGAAGGGAAGCCAGGCGGATGGCAGAAGTGCGCTGTGAGATGCTGGGGGCAGCCCCCATGGCTGCAGGACCCACCTGTGCAGACCCTGCTCACGTGGAAGGGCTCACGACGACTGCTGGTAGCATGAAAGAGCTGTGTTGCAAAAAAGGGCACTTTTGTGAGTTGACATAACAGGTCCTTAAAGTATTTTGAGAGCATTTTGGGAAGATCAAATTCCTCTAGGTTACAAATAGTTATCTAATCAAGATATCCCATAACGTTTTCTTCACCTCCAGTGGAACACATTGCTTCTCAAAGCCAAGGAGCTGGGGTTGTTTTTACCCGGGTGACCTTCCAGACAGGTCATGAGCAGAAAAAGCAACATTGCTTCTTCCTTTTTCCTGGGAAGCAAGGGATCCCATCACTTCTTATAGGGAAATTGAGTATGTAAGGAATGCCACTCAAATAACCCTTGGAGTTTAAGCTAGAATGGTCTCTGCTCACTACTGTTCAATTATGGGGCATCCCCTCTTCTGGCTAGGGAAACCTGCATACCGCAGCTGATGGTAGGAATTATTTTTCTCCAGCACTCCTTTCCAGTGGCTCCTGGCTAACAGCTGGAACAGGCTGGCAGGGAGAAAGCAGAGACAGGATAAGGCTGAAAGCGGACCCTTAGGATTCCCTCCTAGGTCAGTTAATGCCATGGGCAACCAATCCCCTCACACACCAGTGGGGCTAAGGAGCGATGTCACCAACAACAGATAGAAAATCCGTAACTGGGTTCCGAAACAACGACATTAAGAAACTAACTGATGATCTGCAACATGAGCAGTGCCTGCTTTCCTCCTGATCTGGCTCCTGTGATCTGCTGAATGCATCGACCTGAGATTTTCTACAGGGCATTTATTCAGGCTGTTTCCTGTGTGGATTTTACGGTGTCTAGTAAGATCTTGGCTCACCCACTGCTGGTCCTTCAAGCCGGTGCCCTCAAAAGCCTTCCTCATCTAACAGGCTGCTTTCACAAAACCTGCAGGAACATAATTGTCTGTGAAAGCTCTGTCCCTTTATCTGCCTGAAGTAGCAAACTCAGCAAATGAACACAGATGGAGGAAGAGCATTTCCTCTGCTTACAAAACTGGTCTGATTACATGTGTAGGTTTTTACCTGTCATGTCTTCTTTACTGTGCACAGCAGCTTTTCACTGCCTCACTGTAAGACATTAAGGACTAGAAACCCAGAGGGAGATGAGTTTTAATGCATTCAGGGATCTTCCAAAACATTTACTGCAAGAGTTGCCATCACTGCTGGGAGTATATACTCAGGGTAAATAGCAAAAGACATAGAAGGAAATATCTTAAACTTTGCCTATGAACCCTACGAGGATCTAACTGGAAGCAATTACAGAGAGTATCAATTAAAAAGTAGAATCTTTTATTTAAAAAAATATTAACACAAAATCATTTCCAAGAAAAACTAGAGATTTTGTCCATTCATGGATTACCATATCATGGCACCAGGACATTTGGTGCTACTCACTGGGTGTGGCATTGTGTTACCTGTCTCTCCACTTCCCACATCAGTCTTTGTTAATGTTGGGACAGAACTTCTTTCTAAGGTATGCCTAATGCTCCCCTTGCATGTGATGCCATCATCACTTCTGTGTCACAGTTTCCCGTAGGCTGAACTTACAAGCACTGAAGCTGTGAGATTTTTATAGGATCACAGTTATGAGTGGCTGTACACTGGACCGTGATTCTGTAGAGATGGGCATATTCCCATGAATGGGCATGATCAGCAATCTTGTCTAACTCAGAGAGGTAACTTGCCATTAATGGTGTGAATAGGATCATCACAGTACCTGCCTTTCGATTTCACACCTTTAGGGTCACAACCCTTTGTAGAGCATGATCATTCCAGCAACTAAATTCTGAATTAGACGCATTTTAAATGTTTGCTCTCACATGTCTGCTTAGGGTCCACCCTCCAAATTCTGAGAACTCTGTCATGTCTGAAATACTTTCCTGCTCCCAGGCTCCTCTCAGTGAGAACAGAACAAGAGGCAACAGGCAGAAACTGATGCACAGGAAGTTCCACACAAACATGAGTCAGGACTTTATGTGTGGGTTACTGAGCACTGGAACAGGTTGCCCAGAGAGGTTGTGGAGTCTCCCTTACTGGAGATATTCCAGAACCATATGGATGCAATCCTGTCCTGCTGAATGAATTCAGAAGGACCTTGATAGGCTGGAGAATTGGGTGGAGAGAAAACTAATGAGGTTCAATAAGGACAAGTGGAGGATACTGCACCTGTGGAGGAATAACCTCAAGTGCCAGTACAGGCTGGGGACTGATGTGCTAGAGAACAGCTCTCCTGGGACTCTTGGTGAGGGGCAAGCTGACCATGAGTTGGCAGCACCCTTGTAGCCAGGAGGACCAATGGTACCCTGGGGTGCATTGGGAAGAGTGTGGCCAGCAGGTCAAGGAAGGTGATCCTGCTTCTCTACTCATCTCTAGTCAGTGCTGTGTCCAGTTTTGGGCTTCTCAGTACCAGAGAGACAAAGAGCTACTGTAGACAGTCCAGCAGAGATGATGAGGGGTCTGGAGCATCTCTCTTATGAGGAGAGACTGAGGGAGCTGGGCCTGTTCAGTCTAGAGAAGACTGAGAGTGGATCTCATCAATGCACACAAACTTCTCAAAGGCATTTGTCAAGAGGATGGTGCCAGACTTTTAGGTGGTGCCCCGTGACAGAGTGAGGATGGCCACAAACTAAAACACAAGATGTTCCACCTCAGCATGAGGAAGAGCTTTACATGGAGGGTGGCAGAGCACTGGAACAGGCTGCCCGGGCAGGTCGTGGATCCTCCCTCTCTGGAGACATTCCAAACCCACTGGGGCGGGTTCCTGCGTCACCCGCTCTAGGTGCTGTCACCTACTCCTTGGCACGGGGGTTGGACGAGATCCAGAAATCTCTGCCAGCCTTAACGAATCTGTGACTCTGTGGCACGTGCTCTGAGACAACCCTGCTTCAGCAAGGAACTTAGACCAGATACCCAAAACCGTCCCCCACGGGGCCAGCCCACGCCGTGATGCCTCGGATCCGAGATCCCGGGATTTAGCGATTCCAGAGGGGCGGTGCTTTGGGCCGAGCCAATCGGCGGCCGGGCGGGAGGCTGTGGGCGGGCAGGCCCGTGACGCCACACGGGCTATGGTGGCTGAGTAGTGACACGTCTCCTTGCGCGGCCTGGGAAGGGGCGGGCGGGCGAGCGAGCGAGCCTGGGATCTCGCGGGATCCCGGGGCGGCGACACCGAGGGGCCGCCGGCGGCAGCGGGGACGGGCGGCCGGCGCGGCCATGGCGGGGCAGCAGTTCCAGTACGACGACAGCGGCAACACGTTCTTCTACTTCCTCACCAGCTTCGTGGGGCTCATCGTCATCCCCGCCACCTACTACCTGTGGCCGCGGGACCAGCACGCCGGTGAGCGGCCCAACCC
>VXBT01006130.1:3807-14376 GCA_013400235.1 Oriolus oriolus | reverse complement strand
CCTGAGGACTGGAAGAAAGCAAAGAAAGCAAATGTCATCCCGGTCTTCAAAAAGGGCATGAAGGAGGACCCAGGGAGCTACCAGCCAGTCAGCCTCACCTCAGTCCCTGGAAAGGTGATGGAGCCCTCATTCTGGAGGCCATCTCTACCCATATGGAGGCCAAGAAGGTGATCTGGAGCAGTCAGCATGGATTCACTAAAGGGAAATCATTCTTGACTAGCCTGATTGCCTTCTACAATGAAACGACTACCTGGATGGATCAGGTTTTTGCATCTGTAGGATTGTTTCCTGTAGTTTTACTGTTGCTGGATGCTGTGGGCTGTGTGCTGTCCTCCAGTATTTGCTAAATAAACTCTGAGACAAGTTATGGTACAAAGCATTTTGTAGCTAGAGTGGAAGCTATTGACTCTTCTGCTGCCATTATATCAATTATATATGTTTTAAAAGAAAATTGCTCTCTCAGGAGAAGGTATTTGGCTTATTTTGCCCTGAGGAGAGAGTTAAGATGTTGGAAAGGAGCCTCCAGGGGCATAGTTTAGGTCTTGAATTTGAGTATGTTTACAGTAGGATTATGGATGGTAGAGGTGTTGTGGTCATGTTTTATTCAAGCTCTGTATGAATTTATGCATGAAACTAGGAGATCCCATGGGAGGGTTGAGTAACCTCTCACTGTCATAGGAGGAAGTTCTTCCAATGTTTGCAATTAATCCCTGGGTACAGACATGTGTTCATACAAATTATGTCTGGTACCACAGTGGCTGAGAAATACCTGAAATCAGAAATTAAATGGGAAAATAAACTCACCTCCCCAAATTGTAAATCTGCAAAACAGTTTTCTAGAACTTCCCATGTTTCCAACCACTATCTCCTTGCTTTGTGTTCCATGAATAATGAAAACAGGATTGCTTATAAAGCAGAATGGTTGAAATATGATATTGTGCTTTCAGCTTGTAACTGTTTTCTTTTTTTCCTCTAATTTCAATAGGAGCATGGAAAAACTCAGTAGAAGAATGGACTGCAGAAGATTGGAATGAAGATGTAAGTGTGCCTTGTTAGGTAGACCAATTGATTATTTACCCTTTTCAGAGTTTCTGTGTTGTCTTCAAAAGCTAAATGTTTGAAGTAATACTTTGTATGCATGCAGTGATATTTCGTATTGTGTTTTTTGCTGCAATTCCTGGTTAAAATATATATATTTATATAAGCTTATTTTTAGAATAAAATTGAATCAAGAAATATTAATTTATTTATTTCTTGGTGGACAATACATAGATAATAAAATTTTAAGTTTTATCCCAAATTAAGTATTTGTGAATTATAATTCTCCACTGCTCAGTGCTGGTGGGTGTTAACTGCATACTTGCCCCTATTATGTAAGGATTTAAAGCCATATTATCACAAGACTTTTATGTAATTAAGTGCTGAAGTTTACTATCAACTTTAGACTCCTCATTTGATGCTTTTTGTTTTAAATCTGCATAATTGTTCCACTTAGTCCACTTCATGTTCATAATCTTAAAAAAGGAGCTAGTAATATGCTGAAGTTGGCACTTAATTGCTTCATTCCTGTTGTTTCATCATGATGTGTTGTGTAAAGTACAAGAATTTGGGTTCTCATTCTTTAACAGGCAGGAGATGTCGTCATGTCTGCAAAATATTTGGCATTTGCAATCATCGTGCATGAAATTCACATTTATGATTTTAAGTTTTCAGCTATTGTATTAAACCTTAAGTAGTTCAGAAAAACTAGATAGCAAGAAATATGGAAAGAAAAACATAGCTTTTAAGAAGTCTTTCATCTTTAATATGAACATCCATTTCAAGTTTATTTTCAGAAGAGTAAGATTGTCTCAGAAGTCATCCCTTTTGCCTCCTCCTCTAGGGTGGCATGTCAGTGTTATCCCTAGAAATGTGTGAATGTTTCATATAACAGATATGAACGCTCTATCCTTATCTAATGAGAGGGACATGTCTTTCGAGAAAATGAAAAGAAGTTCTAAAATTCATAGGTTTTCTGTATCAGTTACTGTCAGCAAAAGCTGGCAGCTTCTTTAAACCTGTCCTCTATTTCTGCAGTATATGCTAGAAGTAAACTAAGGGCTAAGGATACTGAAAATTTATGGCCTTGGTCTTACCCCTGTTTGCTGGTACAATGTAGCATTTGTAATACAGGAGGGGTGTTGAGCAATGCTGGTTAGGTAATTAACTATCAAACCCAAGTAATTTGTACATGAATCTTGACGGAACAGCAAATGAAATCTCTAGCCTGTTGTTAATTTTTATTAATTTTGGTGTGCTGGAAAAATCCCTGTAACCTAGGAGAAAGTTATTCATGTGCTGATGTTCAGAAAGAGTGAATGAAATAGTGAGTTGCAGGCAAATTAGCCCAAAACATCCCTGGGGAAAAAAATAAAGTAAAATTGATTCATTTGATTTTAAAAAAAAAGGAAGCGTAAGAATGCACCTTGTGCCATTCAGTGTAGTTGTATGAAAATAGGTCCACTTCAAATAAACCTGATATTGGTCTTTAAGTAAATTTCAAGTTAACTGCAAAGATAGAGTATGTCCTTGTAAGAGATTTGATCTACATCTTTTGTTCTAAATATAATTACATGCTATCATGAAACACATTAAGTGGATTGAAATCTGCCATGAAAATTTTAGCCAATAAATCTTTTGCAGGAGGGCCCTTATTGAAGATGGGCATTTCTAGGAGGGCTATAAAGTAATCCAGTTCCAGGCCAGATGCCATCTAGTGTCTTTATTAATGGTTTGGAAGTAATAAGATCACTGCTGGAAAAAATTTGTGAGAAATTAAAAAAATTATTGGAATGGCCATTAAAAGTAAGCCAGTCATACAGAAATCTGAACCTCTGCTAGACTTGATCCATTCAAATGAAAAATACTTTAATATAGCCAAGTGCCCATTTGTTTTATAGGAATAAAGGCACACCTCCAGAACAAATGGCCGGTGTCTGGAAAGCAGCAACTGAAAAATTTTCAGCATTGTAGCAGATGATGAAAAAAGAACAGCTCAGCATGATGTCCTAAAGGGCTGTTGCTGTGGCAAAAAAACCCTATTGTAGTCTTTTTGCCTGTAGGCACTCTTCCCTGTCTCTTAATCATTCTTGATTTATATTTCAGTATGTGGACTCTCCTGAACTTGATTCTGAAATACTGCATCCAATTATTCATTGCTTTTACAAAACAAAAAATGTGGAAAATGGCTGAAAATATTTACTGATAGTATTGGTGTTTGAGAGTGAGATTTTTAGTTTACTGAATCTGAAAAGGTTACTTTATTAGCATATAATGGGTTCTTGTTTTAGTCTAGCAGAAAAAGGCATAATATGAACCTGTGGCTGGAAAATGGAGCCATGCATTTAAATGTATTATAAACAATTCTAGCAGCATGACTAATGATTGAAACAACCAAGGAAGCTGATGTATTTGCTGTCTGCAGGTAAAGACCAGGTGTCTTTTTGAAGAATATTTTTATTTAAATGTGGTGTTCCCTAGTCAAGTATAAGTTAGGTGCAGGTGAGCGAAATTTCATGTTGTTTGGCCTGAGAATGATTTGATTTCTGTGATTTAATAGTCCTGCCTGGTATTTATCTTTAGTAGTGAGTATTGAGCAAGTATAGTATGTTGTCAGCATGCTATTAAATAGAGGAAACTCCTTGCAGTGAAAATCGGAGGTTGTATGGACAATGAAGGACCAGACAAATATTGAGGTACTGTAGATGGCTCTGGGTTTTCCTCTTAAAATTGTGATCATATTCTTCTGGCTAAATAAAAATAAGTTTAACTACAGAAACTATCAGAAGGGAAGAAATAGAATACATACAAATTGCTGGAAAGTGGATGAAGGAAAACTTTCTGCATAATACTGGTAGTTTTAGTTTTTATTTGAAACAATGGCAACACTAAAAAAATTTTAGTGGGAGTGTTTCCTTTACCAGGAAGCAGCACAAGAACTTGTTTTAATTTCTTTAACTTCAGTACATCATATCAAAACACTAATAAGGTTTTGTTATTTCTGATTTGTTGATGTTGAGTTTTTATGAGTATGCCACAGTATATTTTCTTGTGGTCCTCACTTATCAACTGGCCATAGGAACTGGTAGCTTAGTTGTTAAATATATTGTGTGTTTGGTGATTGGAGGATGATTTTTATCATAGAAACAGGAGCTGAAAAGCATAGACATTTCACTGCAGATGGAGGAAATACCATTGTGAGGCTGCTGCTTGCAAATGGTTCACAACTGTTCATTCAGTTCTGGGAAAATGCCAGAGCCTCAGTGAAAGATTTGTGAGTGTAGTGTACAGTGAGCATAAATAACTTTGTTAGGAGCTGATATTACTTCTAAGAAATGCTAAATACATCTGTGTAATAAAGCTTTCAAACTGCTGCCGCACAAAGTATGTGTTTGGACAAATGCTGTAATCCCAGAAAACTTTTGAATTAGGTGTTTGATTGGAGCTTGTGGCAGTGAGTTTGCTGCAGGGTATAGTTTAAACTTCAATGTAGCCAAGCTGGTAGCTGGAGATGTCTATTTTGAGTGCTGGTTCACTTGAAGAGAACATTTCCTCTCTCATGTCAAGCATGCTTTTGCATTGTCACAAATATCCTCAGGCTCCTCGATTTGCTTAGTTTTCAGGATTCATCAGTGTTTTGGCTATGGTTCATCTTATCCTGGGTTTTGTGAGCATAAGAAACTTTTGACATTACAAAGAATTTGCTATTTAACCAAGAGATTGCAAACCATAAGCTGCTGCTTGTGCCATTAGCTGACCTCCTTGTGCCATATAATAATGCAGGAGTCTCATAACACCACAGAAAGTACAGTACACGTTCTAAAATAACACATATGGTGGGGAAAGAGCTGAGCAATAGAGAAACAGCCTTTTAAATGGGAAATATGCTTGAGCTGAATCTTCTTTGTTTTGGTCAGTACATAGAGTTGCAGGCTGGCAGCATTATGCAGAGGACAGAGTTGTGTTCCAGAAAGATGGTATTAAAATATGTTGTATTAGCAGGAAGGGAAGGAAATGAAGGGAAGAATTGTGGTGGTACTCATTATTTCATGACCCAGTGTAGTGCTAGGGGAGAGCACATGAAACATTTGAACTTTGAGTAGTAAGTGATTTGCTCCCAGTCAGACCTTCTGCATCCTGCTTAAATCAAATGTTTCATAGAAGAATCCCAGATGACCATATATAGGGACATATGTGCTTTCAGTAGAGCTGCCTGTGGGATGGCAGATGATATTGCCTCATGTCTGTGATGTCCTTTAAACTGGGCTGCTAGCAATTAAAAATGCATAATTTCCTGGAAGAGCTACATTCAAATGTCACATTCTAAAGGGATTCTTTGTGCATGTTTGAATAGGTCAGTTATTCTTTAGTCTAAATACAGAGCTACACCAAAGTAGTTAAGGGTGATTTTGTGCAAATTTAATTTAAAATATAACCATTATACAGTCATATCTCTGCCTTGTTAAACCAAACCTGTACTGGTTTAAGTCTCATTCTGGTTTGCAAGTATTCCTGTCAATAGAAATGAATTAGCTGTAGGAAGTTGTAGTTGTTTGACTACTATTCTTCTAAAAAGAAAAGCTATTTTAAAAAATCCCAAACAGGAAACAACCAACCCCCCTACAAACCAAAATCACTCCCTTTCCCTCCCAAAATGGCAACTAACCAGCTCCCCCTCCCCAGCTACCTGTGCAAGTATCTATCTTTATTGTAACAGCATGGTGGAAGCAGTACAGTTTTCTGCTGTGGATGGTTTGACTTGTTATACTAGTATAAGCAATTACACAGTTCTCCCTTTATTGTCTTCAAACTCATGCTTGCAGAGCGATCTGTTTGTTTTGCCACCCCTAGCAGAAGTGCCAAGAAGGAACCATGAATGCTAGTTCACTGTACATACCTGAGTGCAAACCTGCCTCCACTGGTGATGTGAGCTGAAATGTAAAACGGAGATACATGCAATGAGTGGGAACGGTGCAATGTGTTAGACTTTTGCCACAAGATTTATCAGAGTTGCTCTATGGAGTCCTAAATTATGTCTGCACACTGATGATATACCAGCTGTCACATTAATTACTTTCTACTGGTATAGTTTTCAGTTAAACTATTTCCCAAACTGATGTAGTTACATTAGTATACCATTCAGTGTTCAGTAGATCAAATTTCCTAACACTTTAATTAAATTGGTACTTGATTCTGTGGAGAAGACTCTGCTGAAATTCAATTACATGTTTTTGTCTTTTTAAGCAGAGCTGCAGCATAACTGGTTGTAATGATAAGTTTGACTTTACTTTTATCTTAAAAGTGCATGACCAAGATGGAATTTCTGAAGATGTCACAGTACTGAAGTGTGAGCATGTGTATGATTAAAATAACTCTCTCTCACACACACTTTTTCAGCTTTCTGAAACAAAAGTCTTCATTGCTTCCTCTGTTCCAGTTGAGAATCATGTGACTCCTAGGCAAAGGTAAGCTCTTCTTCCATAGTTTCCCTATACCTTAAAAACTTTCTGCTTGTTGAAGCAATGCTAGCTTGCACATATAAAATGTTGACTAAAACACAGGGCAGCCTTGGTCAGAGATTGGTCAAGCTAGTTTCAAAACTGTGAGTCTTGCTTTTGTGGGTTCCTGTGTGTCATGGTTTGACACTGGCCCAATGACAGGCACCCACAAGAGTCGCTCGCTCACCCTCCCCTGCCACAGCTGGGCAGAGGAGAGAAAGAAAAAAAATTAACAAAGGGTTCATGAGTTAAGGACCGGGAGAAAACACTTCAAGGGCAAAACAGGCTTAACTTAAAGTTACAAAGTGAATTTATTGCTAACAGAATCAGAGGAGGATAATGAGAAGTAAAATAAGCCCTTAAAACACCTTTTCCCCCCAGCCCCTCCCTCCTTCCCACCGACAGCACAGGGAGACAGGGCATGGGGGTTTGTGGTCAGTTCATCACTGAGATTCTCTTCCACTACTCCGGGAGAGGAGTCCTTCCCCTGTGAGACCATGGGGTCCCTCCCATGGGAGACAGTTCTCCATGAACCTCTCCAGCGTGGGTCCACTCTCACGAGCAGCAGTCCTACTGTACCTGCTGCAACATGAGTCCCTCCCATGGGCAAACAGTCCTCCCAAAACTGCTGCGCCATGGGTCTCTCTTTCCACTGGGTGCAGTCCTCCAAGGACAGGCTGCTCCAGCCTGGAAGCAAGGGCCCTCTCTCTCCATCGGGTCTTCCACTGGATCACAGCCTCCTACAGGCATCCACCTGCTCTGGCATGAGCACCTCCCCCACAGGCTGTGGGTGGATCTCTGCATCCCCTGTGGACCCATGGGCTGCAGGGGGACAGCCTGCTTCACCATGGTCTTCACCACAGCCTGCAGAGGCATCTTGTCTCCGGTGCCTGGAGCACCTCCTCCCCCTCCTTCTCCACTGACCTTGGTGTCTCCATGTTGTTTTCCCTCACGTGTTCTCACCTCCTCCTCTTCTCTGACTAGAAGACAAAACCTTGTGACTTTGTTTTGATTTTCTTCCTAAATATGTTATCACAGAGACGTTACCAGCCTCTCTCATTGGCTCAGTTTTGGCCAGCAGCATGTCCATCTTTCAGAGCCATCAGAGATTGGCTCTGCTGGACATGGTGGAAGCTTCCAGGAGCTTCTCACAGAAGCCACCTCTGTGGCCCCCCTGCTACCAAAAACCAGGCTGTGCAAAACCAATACACTGTGTTACCTATATTGACTACAGAAGTGGAGCCAAACCTACCAAATCCATGAACATAATATTGACTTCTGCACAAGGACTGCTTACTGGCAGGAACAAAAGTAGGTGGTAAGAAAACTGTGCTGCTGTTGTTGAAAAGGAAGCTCTGGCTTTGCTGTCCAGAAAATGAAAACTCTGCCCCTGTAGATGTAGAAAGTATTCAGAATATAGTGCTTTGACAAATATGTTGACAGAAAAGCTTGTGTTGCTTACCAGGAAAATCACCTTCTTGCCATCACAATTACTTGCCTTAACTGATGATATAGAGTTCAGATAGAGAACGGAAAATATGGCAGTTGCTGCCTTCGCTTGTCTTTGTCTTCACCAAATGCCTGGCCAATTATGTGGAATCAGCTGCCTGCATTAGCCTCAGAGAGCAGGTTAAGGTTGTATGATGAAGACTTCTGTAGTTGGATTGCATGAGATCTGAAAACTAGATGGCCTAATGATCCCAAACATGCTGATACAGCTGTACTGCTATGTTTCAGACTGCAGCAAAATTTTCATTATAACATGGGTGTGACCTGGAGGAGGCATGGTGTCAGTTGGCTTACAGTTTATATTCTATTCCTTTCCTTCCTAAAGGTGATATGGCAGGGGGGTTGGACTAGATGATCTCCACGGGTCCCTTTCAACCCTAACTATTCTGTGATATGCTCACATGTTCATTGTTTTAATGCAAATATTCTTCCAGTGGATGTCCCTCAACTTATGTTAGAAAATATTTTAGTTCATCAGCTCAAATTCTGGTGTATTGTTTTGTGTTTTGTGGTTTTTTGTTTTGGTTGTTTGGTTGTTTTTTTACTTGCCATAAGAAAGGCTTGGACATTAAAAAATCTATGCTAATCAAAGTGCTGGAAGCAGCTCTTCAGCCCAAGCCTGTAGTATATTTAGGATAAACTTAAATGAGAATTTTTTTAATAGATTTCTTTTATTGTCTGAATGCTTTGCTTTTCCTTGGATAAACCTGTGTTAAACATGTGTAGGTGTTAGTAGGCCATGTTAAATGTAAGAAAATTCACATTTCTCATCCTGCTCAGGTATGTATGGTAAAGTAATTTTGGATATGTGCCTATCTGAGAAATGTAGCTTTTATTTCCGCTGCTCTTGTGGCTTCCATACCAGCACATATTCACTCAATTGCTGCATGTGACTTCATTCTTTACTGTCCGTATACCCACCCCATACAGAGGTAGGACATGGATCCCTTGCTCTTTGTAAAGGAATAGTGTGATATACAGAGAATGTGGATTATCAATATATATAATGGGTTGGCAGACAGGATCAGCTTAAACACAATGTATCTTTTATGACTTGTCTCCAGTTACTTGGTTATATTAATCATATAGGTTATTTATGTGATACATGATGTTATAAATTTGATAATGTTTTATATGAGAGCAAAGAATTTATATTCTAGCTGTAGTGTTAAGTTTCAGCTAGCAGAATTTTATTTTCTGGCAAAACCCGCTATTCTACCTCTTTTGTATAGCAGGCAAGCAATATTTGAAAAGACTAATAATCATTAATAATTCTGTTGCTGGTATGGCAGTCTTAGTATTAGTGCTTTCTTCAGTTTCAGCACAGTCTAATCATCTTGTTTATTCCAGCCAAACTTTGCTTTGTCTTATAGCATTGATTTGGTAACACTGCTTCAAAAGCCCAAAAAGCCTGTGACCTTTACCCGAGACACAGAAGGCAACTCATTTGAGGCTCCCCAGCAACAGACCTTTGGCCAAGCCCTAGTCTTCACAAATTCTCAGCACAGCACCCAGATGGCATCAGGAACTGGCAGCTCCAGTGCTGTAAACTCTTATTCTCCTCAAAGTCTGGTAAAAATATCTTATGCTTTCTAAATATTTCTAATGAGTAAATATTTCAGGTTAAGTAACTTTTCCAGTACTGGTCATTTAATGAGATGGTTTGGTATTTATAAAATTCAGGTTGCAAATGTTGAAGGAATTCTTAATTTCATTCTTTCCATTCACACACACACAAAATAAAGTTTACTTTTTTTCTGGTTTTGCTAAGTAGCTGTTTCTCAATTCACATGAAGTACTTGCATTAATTTTTGAGTAGAGAGCAGATGCATTTACTGCATGCTGATTTAGGATAAAATCACTTGTTTCTAGTGAAGAGTTCTATGCCAGAAAACTTTGATGTGTTATTTGCAAACACATATCTGACTGCTTTTTGTGGAAACCTGATTATTTCTGAGTCAATTGTGAGGGCTTGAAATTGGGCACTTGAACTGATTTTCACAGAATAAATGTAACTATTAGTAAATGCATGCTATTTTAAGATGCATGGATTAAAGTAAATCAGTATTGTCGTAGTCAGTGATGAAGTTATATCAGTGATAACCAGAGAGGGTCTGGTCATATGCTCCAACTGCTGATTTTTTTATTGGTCATAAACTAAACCACAAGAAGTGATGCCTCAACACGAGGAAGAACTTCTTTACATTGAGGGTAGCAAAGCACTAGAACAGCTGCCCAGGGAGGGTGTAGAGTCTCCCTCTCTGGAGATGTTCAAAACCCACCTGGATGTGCTTCTGTGTCACCTGCTCTGGGTGACCCTGCCTTGGCAGGGAGTTGGACTGGATGATCTTCAGAGGTCCCTTCCAACCCTAACAATTCTGTGATTTATTAGTAATTTAGGGCTGAAGAGGTTTTGGTTGCTGCCAAATAGCAGCTGTAGGCATTGACCCTATGGTTATGGTTATGTTCAAATTATTTATTAAATACTCAACTCCCCTCTTTCCTCCCCCTTTTTTTTTTTTTT
>VXBT01006129.1:0-12352 GCA_013400235.1 Oriolus oriolus | reverse complement strand
TCAGGAGAAGGCCGGTGGGTCAAAAAATCATCCCTTGTCTTGAGGGTGTCCAGGCCTGGGAGTAAGCCCTTCCCATCAACTTCTTGGCCTTTTCCCAGCCTGTACATCCAAAAAATGTACATCCGAAATGTACATCCAAACCCAAGTTAGACAGATTGGAGTGTGTTCTGGACACCAGACACCACAGCCCAAAGAACCCGGAGTCTGAAGATGCTCCGGATTGCAATTCACAACCTCAGTGTACCCTGCATGGTACAGGTAAAGCCTCCTCTGAGAGAGGAAAACACAAGACAACACATGGCTGTCCTAGCTGACCCAGCCCTTGTGGCAGCTGCGTTGCTGAACGGGGTAATGCATTGGGTCTCACTCTGCTATTGCAAAATACTACAAACCCTGTGGTTCTGTGATTTAAAAGTTACTTTTAAGTCAGCAAAAAGGTCTCTGGCTGGGACAATTCACTGAATTCACTGCTAGATCCCAAAATCTGTTTCCAAGTGCATAAAAACCTACATGAAAAGAAGACCACAGAGCTTTCTGCATGTATTTTATACTCTGTGTTGTATTTCCAGCACACATTTCAAGACAGTTCACATCAGAATGAGGTCACTCGGTGCCAGCACAGTGTTAGAACAGGCACATCAGGCGACTCACTTGACAGTATTCACTACAGACTCCCCATTCCCATCACTCCATCTGCAGCATCCTCATTTCTCAGACACCCAGTTGACTCCCATTAGGAAATGGATCACTGTTCCCAGAAGCAAATCCCCAGGGTGATTTTTTTTACTCCCTGCAAACAGCAGGAATGATTGAGGACAGATGCCATCATAGGAAAAAAGAAGATTGTTGTGGTCAGACATCTTTAGCTGTGAGGGCTTTAGTTTCTACCTGCCATCCCTAAGCAGCTCTGCCTTGGTACTGTCCATCTGCTTCAAAATGCCTCCACGGTGTTCAACTCCATCTCTTTGGATCTGCCATGCCCCTTGCTCTAACGGGAAGCACTGACACCACAGCAGGTGAACACCTGAACAAGTACAGGCAGGGACACACGAAGGCCACCAGATTCTGCAGCACAGCTTATTGTGCTTCATGGCTTCAGGTTTTTGGTACAGATTCACTGCAATTTAACCAAATCAAAAACATTTGGCAAGACTTAATAATAACCCAGAGAATCCAGTGAATCACCTATGTGTTATCTCAGTCAGTTCAGTTGAGTTTTGTGGGAGAAAAACTGTGTGTTTGAACCTTTACATAACCCTGTTCCAGTGATTTTTGCTTTTGTTTTTGTCTATGACAATGTGGGGGCTTTTGGTTTCTGGCTGCATAAATCCCAGGCAGCATCTGAAAGAAACTTCATAGTTTGAGGCTTCTGGGAAAGACAAATCTGCCTGGATTTATGCAGCCAGAAACCAAAAACCTTTCCCCAAAACACTTTAATATATTCATACAATTATTTTCTGTAAATAAAAACATGTAAATAAATGTAATACAAATAAGATATATAAAATATAATGAAATATACTATATATAAAATATATAAAAATATATACATATATAATTTATATATACTCATCTATTTAAGACTATGTCTATGTGCACTTACTGTAAAGAATACCTATTTATACTTAGAGATCTACTGGCATGTATCTGTTTAACTTATATTAACATTTATACAAAACATGTATTTAGACCGTTTAGACTTATGTATTTTGACACTCTAATATCAGACTTCTCTATTCTGTCTTAGATATCTACTTACATCATCCTGCTGACACTGTGAAATGGGTGATCTGCTCAAAGATCTACCACAGCAGCTGGGACCTGCGCCTGGTGCTCCGAAGCTGCTCGTGGGCACTGCACATGCGCCAGGGCCATTGGGAGGCAGCGGCAGCCACGGCAAGTGCCACCGCAGCACTGTGACTCACAGTACCGGCTGTTTCCTACTGGGCGGCAGCACTAAGTGTAAAAAGCCATGGCTGATGCATAGCCACCGTCAAGTCACAGCGTGTCCATACATTTCTTAGTTGTAGTACCGCTTTTAGTCTGCAGGTGACACTACCGAGTCATTAAAAATAGTGTACATGCATAATACCTCGCGCTTATCACCAGGTGGCAGCAGCGATTTAAGTCTCAGACAAGATCTCAGAGGGTGTTTCAGTGACGCAAAAGAGCTTTGAATACACAGAGCTTTTTCTATTGCCTTCATAGAGATCATATTTTCTCCTGTTTTCAAGCCCTTTATTATTTAATTTATATATAAAAAAGTTATATTTGCACTTTCAAACCGAGTACATCTGTATTAAGAATTTCTTATTCTCTAAGATCCTGCATATAAAGCAGTAGATAGGGGGTTGTGTTTGGAAATCAATTTTTATAATTTTTTTTCTCTATATATAAAAAGATAAGAAAAGTTACCATTTTAAACTGCCCTAACCACTACTGCTAACCATTACCCCTAACCAGTACCCTAACCACTGACCTTAGAACTACCCTAACTATTACTCTTAATCACGATGCTAACCACAACCCCTGACCACTACCCTAGCCACCACGCTAACCATTACCCCCTACAACTACACCCAATCTAGCAACCCAGTGTCTTGTGGGCAGTTCAGGTGGCCCCCCAGGAGTCCAAGGTCAGCTGGAGCCATAGCTCCTGGCAGCTTTCATCTGGGAGAAATCCTCATTCTTTTGCAGTTCGAGGAGGCAGAATCCCACTTTCAGCCACAGGCACCTGGCCATTCAGTGTAGCTCTCTTCCCCAGCAAGGAAAGCCCGATGCCCGAGTGTCTTTGCGGCAGCTGAGATATGGCCAAGGCCAGCAAGACCCGTCAGTCCTGTCAGCTTCCGTGGCGCCCCATGACTGAAAGTGGGGTTCCATCTCCTAAAGCTGCGAACGTCTGAAGATTGCTTCCTGACGGAAGCTCCACAACTGAAAAACGGCTCCTCGGTAAGATTGCAAAACACTATTCTTGGATTTTAATGCACAAATTCTGTTCTTTCATTGTTACTTCTTGTTGCGGTCTGTAAAGACGCAAAATGTGTGTTCAAGGAGCCATGAGGCCCGAGGCTGATGGGCAGGCTCGAGAAGTCCTCCCCAGGTTAGGGTGAGTTCCCACTAGGCCTTGCATGGGTATGTAGATTCCTTGTATTTAGTTGCTGATTCTCCACTCTCTTTTATGTATATTCCTTTGAATATGTATACCTTCCCCTTAGTAGATAAGATTTCTAGAACCCTCCATGCTACTTGGTTCCTCATTGGTTCCCTGTTCCCTTGTTCCTCCCCATACCTTCCTCATTGGTTTGTACCCTCCCACTCCATGCCTCCTCCGCCCTCTGGCCCTCATCCTATTGGTTTCAGTTGTCTCTCCGCCCCTTGCACCTCCCCCTATATAAGCCCTGGACCCTCCATTTTGTGTGTCTTTGGCCCCTGGAACCCTTCAAGAAATAAAGCCTTGGAACCCCATGCTGGAGACCCCTCTCGCTCCTTTATCTCTGGGAGATGCACGCAGACTATCAGGGACTCAGGCTGGCTTCCTCCGCTGAGGAGACGGTGTCGCTGCAGCCCCAACAGCAGCTGCCCTGCACTTTGGCTGTTTGCAGGAAGGATGCTGTTGTCCTCCGGTTTAGGGGGCAGCCTGACAGCATCAACTTTCAAGTTCCCCTGACTCAAGGGAGTTCAAGTCACGACAGGACTTCACTCTGCAAGCTAAACTAAGTAAGTTATTAAAACTAGGCTTTTTAGCAAACTGCAAATAGGAATTGCCTTCTCCAGAGTCTTTCCAATGTCTTGGCTTTCCTCTGAATGCCTGGTAGGAGTCTGAATCCCCACTTCTACACATTGCAGTTTTTTGGTACTGGCAGCCAAGTAACAAGCTTTGCATGTGAACCCCATGCACAGAGTTTGGTTTTGAAGCTTTGAATTTGAACTGATACCTGTATTCAAGTCTCATTTTGTGACTCACAGCATCCTGCTTACACATTCCACACAAGGAGAAGTTGCAAGGCTCCTTACCTCTCCCACAACATTTTAAAAACAGGATGAATTCCAAGTGTGAATAATTGCTAGATTATTTAGAGTAATTAAGACTGTGTTTCTTTCTTGAGGTGTTTTATATCATATTATACTGCTGTAATTTTAGGGTGTTATTTGTGATGCATTCCTAGTGATGCCAAAAGCACCTAAAACATACGGTTAGGTGCCCTTTTCAGCATTGGTACTCATCTAAATAAATAATTCAATGTGCTGGAGTAATTGCTATCAACTAGAGAAGATGTGCAATCTGGTAGAAGTGTCTTTCTCAAATTATTTGCAGTAAACAGTGTATATTCTGAATCTGGATGCCTCCTAGCCTTACTCATAAAAGAAAATTATTTCCCAGAATCCCTGACAGAAGCATTCACCAGCAAACTATTTTCTAGATGGTTGATTTGCCACTATGTTGTAAAATACACATGAACAGAAAGCCTTTTACTTAGGCTGGGATTTGCTGACGCTCACTGAAAGCCTGAAGAACATCATCATGGCTTGAGAAGAAAAGAATACAGAGATCTGGGGGGAAAGGGTAAAGAGACAACAGTTAAAAGAACAATTTAAGGAACACTTATAAGCACACTAAAGCATAGAATAATACAGCACAAAGAACACACCAACCCAGTTATAGCCTCTCCCAGGGGTACCAGAATAGTTGACTCATGAGAGGGACACACCAGCACCTGCAAACCACCTAAACAAAAATCAGAGGTGTCTTGCTCAAGACACCTCTGTCTGTGTCAGATAAAGTCACAGTTAAAGGTGATGCTGCTTCCATTCACAGGCTGGCTGGTCCTGCCTCTTCCTACTTACAATTTTCAAAAGGAGTATGGTAGTTCTCAGAAACACCATTAGCAGCCTTAAAGTAGCTTTTATCAAGCTTGAAATTACATTCCACATCCAGCATGTGCATTCTGTAAGTGCACATGTACAAAAATCCCTCCTGTCAGCCATTCTCCCTCTGCACCCCAACCTCACCCCCCGACCCCATCCCCCAATGTACACAGCATTTTTTGTCCTTAATCAGTGGAATAGAACCATCTCTGTCTTGGAATAAGGGCTACTCTTCCATGACAGAAATACTGTACAGTGTATTTACAGGGGAAGGAATTATTAATTTCTATAGATCATTTCACTGTTGGCAGCTGGGACTTTAATTACAGAGGCAAATGCAAACAAAACACTTGTTTTTCAAGAGTGACACAAAATAAATGTTTTGCCCTGAGGATTGATTAGATTCACTATTTTAAGAAAAAGTATTCAGTTAGAACTGTAGAGTGGAGAATTGGGGAGGCAAAATCAATTACCCCTCATGGAACATTTCCAGGGTGCTGCCTTTTATTTTGTGACAGTTACAACTACCATGAAATCTTCAGTACCTACAGGTGGTCAAGATCTCTTGCCATATCTCCCTGAGAACTGACACTTCTACAGACAACTCACCCCTCTTTCACAATCTGTTTCAGGAAAGCTTAACACCATCTGATTCTGCACCTGGCTTCCCACTGTGCCAGGATTTTCCTTAGAGACCTTCAATCTAGGAATGCAGGAAATTCATTCCTTGTTTTTCATATTAGTGATTATTATCTACATTATAGTTGAATTAGATTTAAAAAGGAAGCAGCCACCTCCTTCCAAAAACCATACATGTACACCTCCTCCCAGTTCTGGATTTTACATCTGTAGTTTCAATTGCACCATCACTTTCCTTGTAACTGATGCTGGGTAGCTGCCATTGCTCTTGTCCATCAGTAGTTGACATTTGCTTTCTTCCTGATCTTCACTAATATTCACTGGGCCAGACCCATTGCTCTGCTGCCTTTTAGTCATTTAATGTAAGAGAGGTCAATGAAATGCAGGGTTAAATAACTAAACAGCTGCAAGATAGGTTATCATTACTGCAGCATGGCCTGAGTGTAGTCAAGTCTACCATCCTCATGTAGTTCAGCACAAAGCAGTCACCAAGAAGGAAAACACAGATTTGGGATTTACATACAGGCACAGCACAAACTTACAGATTCAGGCCTCCTTCCTGGACTGCATCAGCTTTATTTCTAAAGTCTTACAGAATTTTGAGACCGAGTTACATGCTGATTATCAGAAAAAGGATAAGAAAAATAGCAAAAATACAGAATTTCCAGTTACCTTGCAGTTAAAGGGTTACAGGGTTACAGGGTCACATCCTCACTGTTTTCTGAGTGTTACAGCACTTTACCAGTTCTCTTTTGTTTTTGGGCTCTTTTCACCAGGAATGACTAAAAAATGAGGTCTATAAGGACTTTTTTTGACAGTGCTGATTTACATGAGTAGAGATGCATCCCTTTCAGCTTCTCTGGCCAATGCTAACAAGTCACCAACCCTCTTCAGCAATGAATTAGAGAATCTTAATTAAACTGAGGGTGAAAATGAGGGTTTTGATGAGGTCTTTTTCCAGCACTTGTTCTTATGATAAGCATCCCACACATTTCACATCAGTCCATGTGAAAGCTTTTCTTGGCTTGGTGAATACAATTTCCATCTTGAGAGATCCTTCATTATTCCACTAATTTCAGGCATGAACACAAGGAATAGTTAGGATCCATTTGTGGTGCTGTCATCTGTGACCAAGTCAGAGGGTCAACACTACGGACATGTTAAATTAAAACCCATTTCCCCTCTCTTAGCTTGTTACAAGCTGCAAAACAGTGGATGAAACTTTCCAGTTAATTGGCAGTCAAACTCTGCATGGAACTGTGTTCTGTACCTTGCAAAGTTCTCTTCAATGACATTTTTTATGTTTTTAAATTCATAGAATATCTTTTCACTGGAGCATTAGGGTTGTAGTTGAGCTGCTCTAAAAAAACGTCAAATCAACTGATCCAGTGGCTGCTTGTGGTTTGTCTGAAGTCTTTCATCAATCATCCTGAACCTACAGGGATAGTGACTTCCCATCCTGACTGTCTTGAGGTTGGGAGGGATTTTAACTAGAACCCAGGCTATCAGATGTTGGGATTTTTGTGATTCTTTTCTAGTTTTGCCATTTTGAAATGTCCAGTTTAAAATAACACAGTGATAAGAATAATTATTTTCTTTTATTGTTATTGTTGTTATATGTGTACCCTTGAAATTAGTGGGTATTTTGGGCTTAGTTATGGCCAAACATCATTAAAAACAAGACAAAACCTCTCAAAAAAACCCAAAGAACCAAGCAATCTCACGGTTTTCTCCTGAGAAACCATTGGCTCATACAAAAAGTAAAGTAATATGTCGCCGCGGCCGGGGCTATCCACCTCGGGGCTCCGTCAGACCCCGTCTACGTCGGCCCTGCGACCCGCCTGCAGACACGACCACGGTGAGAGCGTGTCCGGCAAAGGACCGCCGCTGGTGGAGTACCGCTGCGTGGGAGAGAGCCAAAGAGGCGCGCTCTCTATCCACTCAAGTAGCAGCGTGGCCGATCGAAGCCCGGAGGCAAAGGAAGAGTGAGAGAGGATTTCCCCTCCCGACCACGGGAGTATCTTTATTGCCGGATTGCAAGGAAGGAGAAAATCCCAAGGGACAAGGTTTGCGCAGCAGTTTTTAAAGGATGGACAAATGGGGAGGGGTTTACAACTTGGACCAATGAGGGGAAGGCACATGGGAGGAGTTAGGGTACAAAATGACCAATGGGGAAATAATGAGGGTGTTAACTGGGGAGGAGTCAATGTGACATTAGGTAATCACTTAACATGTAGAATACTCTAGAAAGTGGGTGTCACCCAGCCTCAGGGGGTGGGAATCCTATACTTGGAAGCTGCCCATGGACTGCCAGTCAGCCTCCGGTTCCTCCACCCACTGGAGGGCTCTTATTGGGGTAGGAGGAGGTGGTCTCTGGAGGGACCAGGAGCATGCTTCAACAGTGGCCACTCCCGCAGTAATACTTTGAGATGAAGCACACAAGCCACCTCTCTGTGGTTTATCATTACTTGGCAGTTCCACAAATCCTCACTTGCAATCTCATTTTGACTGTCTATTATAATAATATTAAAACCCTTCCATTTGCCATTCAGAAAGCTGAATGCAGTGCCAGTGCCAGCTGAACTCAGCAAAGAATTTAACACTCCCAAAAACTGGGCAAAAGAAGAGAGATTAATTTGAGATATCCCCAGTACAAAGCCAATATCAGTTTGCCACAGTTTTTCTAAGGTTTGTGTAAATAAAAAGGCAAGTCTAAGAGATAGAAATATCTATTCTAGATGTGGTTCATCTTACTTTGCAAAAGATAACTTAAACTGGTCACAGGAGCTTCACTGTGGAAATCTCATCTTTTTAACAGCATAACCAGGTAATCCAGAAATACCTTCTGAAATTCTGGGTTCAGGTGTGAGATACCAAATAACAAGTGAGAGGACTAGGTGTAGAATCTGCTCTGGTGGGTAGGACTTGTACAGCAGCAGGACAGAATTATAGCCAGAATGAGTCTGGCTTCTGAGCAACCTCAATTATGAGTTCATGACCCAGCATTACATAGTCAAATGTGCTTTAAATTAATCCAACTCCCTCTCCTTTGATGCAAGCCCAGTTCATACATGTGGTACATTTACTGCAAGCAGGAGAAACAGTACAAAATGCTAAACATTTTGATTTGTCATAATTTTCCTAAAAGAATCAGGAATTGAAGCAACAGCTTTAGTGTCAAATGATGCAACGCTGCAGCCAGAGGTTACAGATGGCCTGGTTGACAACTTTCCTGAGGAGGCTGTCGGCAACAGGCAGAATGAAAGAGAAACCACTTTCAAACAAGCACTTCAAAGATAATACTGAATTAAAACACAGAGCCATGGCAGGGGTTCAGGGTGGCTTTTCACAATCTTTTATCAGTTAGTCATTCGAATATTTTGATACAGAATCATGTACATTCAGTTTTGAAGTACATGTGCTTTTTGATACCTGAGTCAGTCCACTCCATGTAAATAGATCATTGCAGGAAAAATAAAGAAGCAGTGTCCCAAAGGTAGCACATTGGTGGAACTTCTGCATCCATGATGAACAGTTAATGAGGGTTTGATCATGTTTTAATAGAAGTTTACTGTCAGTACTCTTCTGCTGCTGAGCTGTGTGCATCATTTCACCTTTCATCCATGCAGGTCCATGTTTCTACAGCTTGGATGGGGAGCAGAGAGTGAAACCAGGAGCTTTCATTTATAGGAGACCTTTGGGTTTTGAAAAAAGCCCTGTCCACCCCCCTCCCATCAGTCAAAGCCCAAAGGGAGGATAGAGATTTCCTCATGCTCCAGGTGCCATCTGGTGAGGAAGAGGCAAAAGACCTTGAGCTGAAACGACCACACAGGTTGTATCAGCAAATGTCATGTTCATGCATCTGTCTTTTTTCAGTCTTGGTTAGAATTGGACTTAGAAATGACAAATGCCAGGTGCAAATGCCACACTCTCTCCCACATAAATCTCAGAAGAACACGTTCCATTCTATTCTTTACTCCTAGTTTAAGTTCAGTTGTACTCCAAAATTTGAGCCTTATTAGCACATTATTAAATCCATAAAAATCTCTGAGGATCTGGTAGTCTTTCCCCATGTATAAAGTTAATTCCAAAAGCCAACAACTTAAAAAAAAAATTATAAAAATTTACAACCTTAGATCTGTCTTAGAACCAGGTGCTTAAATGAAACAAGTCTTTTAAGTATAAAGTAATAGATGGGTAAAATTTAATGAAAAACTAGTCATGTCTGTTTACAAGTAATTTTGATATTGAAAGTAGTCTAAAGCTTTACTGTATCTTAAGTATTTCTGCACTTGTCCTGTTTTTTAAGCATTCCCATACTTCATTTTCTTACAAAGCATTCTCTTCACTTTTTCTAGCTGTATTAAATTGTGTGTCTAATCAGTGTTAAAATGGGAAACCTTTATTAATCGTGGCTGCCTTTCTCTGAGTGCTCAAGACAGCCTAAAGCAGAGGAAAATGAAAGCCAGCTTTGGTGCTTAGAACTCCAAAAGACCTTAAATTTTTACAAAATTCTTGTTTAATTGTTCTTATTAAATATGAACAATCTCATGAAATGTTAAGAGGGATGTTAGATATGAATGAAACACATTAGACATCAAAAAGAGGGAGGAAAAAATTCAGGAAATCCAAGTTTCAGAAATTAGGAAAATTTACATGATATCAAGTGTGCAGTAAAGATATTTAATTGAAGTTCTCCACAAAAACAATAAACAATGACAAGAAAAAAGAAACCCCCCACAGCATACAAGTTCTCTCTGTTGGGCTTTAGTCCTTTAATTCTTTAAAAGTTTGTTGCAGTAAAACTCAGTTGGTTACGCATTTTGTGTGCTGGCCATCCCCTGATTATTAATTTCAATAAGATATGAAATTGACTGTACCAGCACTTATGAGCTTTTTCTCGAACATCTAGAAAGAAGGCTGGCATCTCCTTAAAGACTTTTTTCATTTAATAAGGCTTTTGTTCTCATCTAATTCTAACAAAGTCACTGTGTTTTCTTTCCTTTAGCTGATCAGGAGGTTCTACATACCTACGCTGTTTACCAGAGCGTTGCTAACAGTGAGGCATTGACATATGCAAACCAGGGCAAGGAGCTGGATTACTTCTTAAGGTGCAATGACAAACTGTAAGAAAACGCTCTGCTTTCACTTGTAAGATGCTTTTGGATTCTTCGGGTTAGAGCATTGAGCATTTACTCCTACAGCTATGATGTCAAAGAGCAGGTCTACATCAAACAGGGGAGGGGCCCCAAGCTGTTTTCCACACCAGGTTCAGTTTCTGAACAAAGACCAACTGAAGCCTCGTCCTTTCTGGAAACTTCCTGGGTTGTTTCTTCTCTGAAAGTTCAAGACCTACAACCACATTAAGCCACAGGATTTTCAGGTGCCCACCCCTGCTGAGTTCAGAAGGATGCTGAGACACCTATTAACCTGTTAAAACATATCTGCAATTTTAATTTGTTTTACCTCGCATTCCAGACAGGAATTTTAAAGAGGTGCTGGTATTGCTGATTAAGAAAATACATGTTCAGCAGCCTGTAACAGTCTTCATTGTTCAACAAACAGTTTCGGTCTGTGCCCCCTTTCCCTTCAAACTCTGTTTTGCTTCACAGCTTTTCCTGAATGTGACCATTACTCAGGTAAAATAAAATAATCTTCAATCCTGCAGTACATCTAAGCCACAGCAATAGCTACCCTGGGACATCTTCTGTGAACAACGGGGTTTTAATTGAATTAATGAGAAGTAAAGAAAAAAATTTAAATATAGTTATGAAACTTGCTTGAACTTACTTTTTTATTGATCCAAAAAATTTTTAAGAGCCCTCCCCCTTGATTCTGAGCCTTCAATTGAATTAATGATAGAGGCTTGCGCCAAGCTGACATCTATAGAACATACCATAGCTGTAGCAGTCTCAAAAGGGGTGGCTGAGGCGTTAGTGGCCTCAAAAGACAGCCAGCGCTGCTTTAACTCTGGGGAAGAAGGACATTTTATAATGGACTGCCCAGAGCATCGAAGCTTTGACAGACTGAGAGATGCCCCTCCATGGAATTGGCAGTACCACCAACAAAGGGTTCAACAGTAGCGTCCAGACCATTGGCAGTGTCCGGGAAACTTCCAACAGAGCGTGGGAAGGCGCCGTGCTATGACACCAAATACCCAGCCCCTTGCCCTGCCCTGCCCTGCCTGGCCAGCTGTGCTGCCGGCACTGCCCCCTCACCCAGCTCTGCCTGCCGTTCCCGAGCCTTGAGTGCCAGACAACACGTTTCAGCAGACTGGGCAGATCAAGAGCTCTGAGCCTCCAAGGTATATCAGAAAATAAAGGTGGGAATCCGACGCCAACTGGTTAGTGCCTTTACCATACAATTTAGCGAGGAGGGCATATATAGCATCCTCACAGGACAATATGAACCCCCCAGATGGCCCTCGAGATGTTTTAATTATTGGGGACTGCATTAACGGGGCCAACCAACTCCATGTTATCCCAGAAGTTCAGTCTGTTGGCCCCAGTGATGAAAGTTTTGTAACTGTAATGTGCACAGAGCCAGTTTGGAACTTGTATGCAGAAACGGCTATTGCACAATGCTTCCTATTACCCAAACATAAGGACTGGATCCCTGAAAACCCTATGGTGTTCTGGGTCGAGATTATGGGCCCCAATGGACCAATGATAGATTGTGGCTTGCTTCACAGAGGTACAAAGNTGTGGCTTGCTTCACAGAGGTACAAAGCTTTATCTTCCAGGAATGGCAGACACTGGAGCAGATGTCACCATCGTAGCCCGCTCCGAGTGGCCACAGGAATGGGAGCTGATGCCTGTCAGCGAGACCATCTCAGGAACTGGAGGTG
>VXBT01006128.1:428-12434 GCA_013400235.1 Oriolus oriolus | reverse complement strand
CTGGGACCCCCATGGGCAGCCTGGGCACCCGCCTACCCACCCCTGCCGAGGCCGTGCCCCTGTCGTCAGCTGCCCTGGGCGCTCCCTTCATCGAGCTGCGACACAACGTGCAGAAGGGACCCGGGGGGGTCATGGGGTCTCCCTTTGCCCCCCAGGCACCCCGGCCTCGCTTCTTCCTGCCCGGGGAGGAAGGCACCCCCCAGGCCCTGTGCACCCCTGTCATGCCCATGCAGGCGCTGCCATCGCAGAAGGTTCCGGCGCCGCTGCCGCCCGCGTCCCCGCAGGGAGCCGAGATGGGCAACAGCCACCAGCAGCCCCACGCCAAGGCGGCCCCGCCGCTGCCGGCCCCCACCCTGGAGCTGCAGCACGTCCCCCCGCGCCCGCTGTCCTCCAGTGCCACCCTCCGCCCCGAGGGTCCCAAGGACGGCCCCGCTCCGGACCCTGCGCCGGCCCCGGGGAAGAGCCACCTGAGCCTGGAGGGGGGGCGGCTGCCCTGCGAGGTGCCCGTGGAGCCCGATTTGGATGACGACTTCGGCTCCCACAAGGACTTGGAAGATGACGACGATTTGGCCAACCTTAGCCTGGATCCGGATGTGGCCAAAGGGGACGACGACTTGGACAACCTGGACAGCCTGGAGACGGCAGACCCCCACCTCGACGACCTGCTGAACGGCGATGAGTTCGACCTGCTGGCCTACACTGACCCCGAGCTGGACACGGGTGACAAGAAGGACATCTTCAACGAGCACCTGCGCCTGGTGGAGTCGGCCAACGAGAAGGCTGAGCGCGAGGCCCAGCTCAAGACGGAACCGCCGGCGCCCGCCTTGAAGCTCCCCGAGGCTGGGGACAGCAAAGATGTGACTCCGTCTGCGGAGGACCAGGAGGTGTCCAAGGAAGGACTGGTGTCTGGGATGGGCTTGGGACTCTCTGCCTGCCCCACGAGCACTGTGTTGCCCCCCGACCCGGCTTTCAAGGCTCAGGGTGCGGAGGCCAAGGCCGGCTCGCTGCCCACCGACGTCAAGCCCAAGCTGGAGGACGGCTGCCTGAAGACCTCTCCCTGCCAGTTCACCGCCACCGGTCCCGAGCGCCTCCCGGTGCCAGTCAAGTCAGAAGCACTGCAGGGCACGGATAAAATCTCTGCCTCCCTGGGGCTGAGCATCAAACCCGGCCAGACCTTGCTGAGCTCCAGCGCCGGCCCCGCTCGCCTCGGCCTGACTCAGTTCTCCAACAGTGGTCACACCGGCGTCCCCGGGCTGGAGAAGGACCCCTACACCGGCCCTGGCCGTGGGCTGGCAGCTGCCCAGCTGAGTGGCCAGAGCAACCCCTTGCTGGACAAGTTCGAGCTGGACAGCGGAGCCTTGGGGCTGGGCAGTGCCCGGCACTCGCCGGCGGATGACTTGGACAAGATGGAGAGCTCGTTGGTGGCCAGTGAGCTGCCGCTGCTCATCGAGGACCTCCTGGAGCACGAGAAGAAGGAGCTGCAGAAGAAGCAGCAGATGTCGGCCCACCTGCCCCGTGGCACCCCTCACCTCCCGGCCCCGGGACACCCCATGCTGCACACAGGGGCATCCGGGCAGCCTCCCGAGGGGCAGCCACCCCGTCTGGGCACCCCACAGACACCCCTCCAGCTGGGGCTGGTGGCCCGGCCACCGCTGCTGCCACCACAGCCCCCCCGGCTCGGCGCACCCCAGCAGGGCCCGGCTCTGGCCCCCCACATGGGCATGGGCTCTGGGCAGCCCCACGTGCTGTCATCCCCCCACGGGGTGCAGGTGGCCCTGGGGCAGCCGCAGCAGAGCCAGCAGCAGGTGCTGGTGCAGAAGCCGATGGCCGGGGTGCAGCCCCCTGCCCTGGGCCTGAAGCCCCCCCAGCTCGTCATGCAGCAGCAGTTGGCCAACAGCTTCTTCCCGGACACAGGTAGGGGCTGCAGGTGACTGGGGGGAGCACGGGGCCCTTTTGGGTGGGGGGCATAGGGCTGAACGTGCTGCGGTCTCTCTCCCAGCAGACCTGGACAAGTTTGCCGCTGAGGACATCATGGACCCCATTGCCAAGGCCAAGATGGTGGCGCTGAAGGGCATCAAGAAGGTGATGGCTCAGGGCAGCATCGGGGTGGCCCCAGGCATGAACAGGTAACGGGAATGGGGGATCTGGGGGGCACAGGGTGGGGCAGGCAGGTTGCCTTGGCTCTGGCTCACACCCCGTCTCTGTGTGTGTCCCCCAAAGGCAACAGGTTTCCCTGCTGGCCCAGCGGCTGTCGGGGGGCCCGGCTGTCTCCGAGATGCAGAACCACTTACTGGCAGGGAGTGGGCAGGTGAGTGGGGTGTCCAGAGGGGCTGTGGGGCTCTCTTGGAGCTGCCAGGCCAGAACTGCTCTGGCCAGTCAGTGGTTTTGTGGCTCTCTGAGGGGGTGGGGGCTGTGCGGAGAGGACAGAAATCCACAGCGTGTATCCCCAACGCTGCCCTTTCTGCCAGGAGCGGAGCGGCACAGACCCGACCCAGGCTCGCCCCAACCCACCCACCTTCGCACAGGGCGTCATCAGTGAGTACTGACAGGGCAGGGATGGGGCTCACCCTGCCCCTGGGGGCCAGGGTGCCCACTGACCTGGGGTCCCTGCTGACCCGGGGTCCTTGCTGATCTGAGGTCCCCGCTGATCCGGGGTCTCTGCTGACCCAGGGTCCCCACTGACCCGAGCCCTGTCCCCATCCCACAGACGAGGCCGACCAGCGGCAGTACGAGGAGTGGCTGTTCCACACGCAGCAGCTGCTGCAGATGCAGCTGAAGGTGCTGGAGGAGCAGATCGGGGCGCACCGCAAGTCCCGCAAGGCGCTGTGTGCCAAGCAGCGCACGGCCAAGAAAGCCGGCCGGGAGTTCCCCGAGGCCGACGCCGAGAAGCTGAAGCTGGTGACGGAGCAGCAGAGCAAGATCCAGAAGCAGCTGGACCAGGTAGGGCCCTGCATGCGGGTGGGCACCTCGTCCCTGCGGTGCAAACGTGATGTCCCCAGTGCTAATGCCTCGCTATTCCCGACTTTTTAACGCTGTGCCATCCCCAGTGCAAATGTGAGGTGCTCAGTGTAAATGTGCCATTCCTGGCGCTGGTGCCACGCCTTTCCTGGCACTACCGCCCCGCTGTCCCCAGCACTAATGCTGTGCCAGTCCTGGTGTTAATTCCCTGCTGTCCCTGGCACTAAGGCTGTGCCATTCACAGTGCTAATGTCCCACTATTCCTGGCGCTAATGCCCTGCTGTTCCTGGCACTAATGCCATGCCATTCCCAGCGCTGCTGTCCACAGCACTAATGCTGTGCCATTTCTGGTGTGATGCCTCACTGTCCCTGGCAGTAAAGCCATACCATTCCCAGTGCTGAGGCTGGGCCAGTTCTGGTGCTGTTATTGCCATTCCCAGTGCCAATCCTCCACTCTCCCGGGTACTAATGCTGTGCCATTCCCAGTGCCAATCCTCCGCTCTCCTGGGTACTAATGCTGTGCCTCTCCCGGTGCTGACACCCCACCGTCCCCAGTGCTAAGGCTGTGTTGTCCTCCCTGTCCCTGGCACTAATGCCATGCCATTCCTGACACTAAAACCCTGCCGTTCCTGGCACTGACACCCCGCCGTCCCTGTCAGGTGCGGAAGCAGCAGAAGGAGCACACCAACCTCATGGCCGAGTACCGCAACAAGCAGCAGCAGCAGCACCAGCACCAGGCCTCGGCCGTGATGGCCCTGAGCCCCTCGCAGAGCCCCCGCCTCATGTCCAAGCTCCCGGGGCAGCTCCTCTCGGCCCACGGCGTGCAGCAGCCCGGGGGGGCCGTGGTGGGAGCGCAGGGCCTGGGGCAGCAGCCGGGGCAGCCCGGGGGGCTGCGCCTGCCCCAGGGCGGCGTGTCCATGGCCGTGCAGCAGGGCCTGTCCTTCATGGGGCAGCAGCCCGTGGGGAACACCCCGGGACCCGGCTCCTCTGGCGCCTTCTTCAGCGGGAACCCCGCGCTGCGCGGGCTGGCCGCCGACAGCCGCCTGATGCAGGAGCGGCAGCTGCAGAGGATGCAGCTGGCACAGAAACTGCAGCAGCAGAACATGCTGGGACAGGTGTCACTGCAGCAGCAGCCGGGTGTGATGGGCCAGACGTCGATGCAGCAGGCGGGTGTGATGGGCCAGGTGTCGCTGCAGCAGCCGGGCGTGATGGGACAGGCGGCCATGCAGCAACAGGGCGTGATGGGACAGACGTCGATGCAGCAGCCGGGCGTGATGGGACAGGCAGCCATGCAGCAATCAGGTGTGATGGGACAGGCAGCCATGCAGCAATCAGGTGTGATGGGACAGACGTCACTGCAGCAATCGGGTGTCATGGCACAAGCGTCGATGCAGCCACAGGGCGTGATGGGTCAAAGCTCCATGCAGCAGGCGGGTGTGATGGGACAGGCATCGCTGCAGCAGCCGGGTGTGATGGCGCAGGCGTCCATGCAGCAGCCAGGTGTGATGGGACAGGCGTCGATGCAGCAGCAGGGCGTGATGGGTCAGGCGTCCATGCAACAGCCGGGTGTGATGGGACAGAGCTCGATGCAGCCACAGAGCATCATGGCCCAGACATCCATGCAGCAGCCAGGTGTGATGGGACAAGCTTCAATGCAACAGGCAGGTGTGCTGGCCCAGACATCGCTGCAGCAGCCAGGCATGATGGGCCAGGCATCCATGCAGCAGCCAGGTGTGCTGGGTCAGGCTCCGATGCAGCCGACGGCTGTGCCGGGGCAGCCCGGCCTGCTGGGGCAGCAGCAGCAGCAGCCCCCAGCCCCGCAGCCCAGCGCTGGGGCTCAGCCCATGGTGCCGAAGCAGCCGGGGCTGCTGAGCAGCCAGCAGAGCCTCCTGGTGCAGCAGCTCTCGCCCCAGCAGCAGCCGGGCGTGCTGGGCCACGCACCAGGGCTGCAGCACCAGCCCGTGCTGGGCCACCCCCCGCCCCAGCGCCAGGTCGTCCTGGCCCCCCACCAGCAGCGGGTGCTGGGCTCGCCCCAGCTGACGCCACAGACTCCGGGGATGCTGAGCCACCGGCTCGTGCTATCCCAGCAGCTGGGGCAGTCTCGGGCGCTGCTGGCCCCGCAGCAGCAGCAGCAGCAGCAGAACTCAGCGGCTGCCCAGCCAGGTCTCCTGGGGCTGGGCCAGGGGCAGCCCTCGATCCAGCACTTTCCGCAGCACGGGGCGGGGGGCCAGGCCCCCTCTGTGCTGCACCTGAGTCAGGGAATGCAGCCGGCCCCGGCGGTCCTGGCTGCCAAGGACCAGCCCGCGGGGATGGACGGCAGCGCCCTGCACGCTGAGGGCGGCGAGAGCGGCGGGCCGCCGCCCGGGGGGGCGGAGGGGGGNNNCACGGGGAGCAGCAGGGAGCCCTCAACCCCCCGGGGCTTGGGGGCCCGGAGCCCCCGGCCCCCAAACACCAGGCTGAGCTGGGGCAGGGCCAGCAGCTCCTCTTGACCTCCCCGCAGCCGGGTGCCCTGCGGGCAGCCCCCGGGCAGCCGGGCACCCTAGTCGCCCCGTCGCTGCAGAGCCCTGGGGCTGTGCACCCCGAGCTGTCCCAGCAGCATGGGGACACGGCTGGCGTGGCAGAGCAACCGCTGGGCTGTGGGACAGGCCCGGCACAGGCCATGGTGCCGGCACCGCGGCCCCCAGAGCAGCCGGGCAAGGGGCTGGCAGGGGCCCTGCCAGGGCAGCCGCAGCCCCCGCGGCTCCAGAGCCCTATTCAGCACAAAGTAGGGCCGGCGTCGGGCACGGCCGCTCTCCCCCCGGGTCTCCTGGGGCAGGTGCCAGGGCCGGTGATGGGCCAGATCCGGGCGCAGCTCCAGGGCGTCCTGGCCAAGAACCCGCAGCTGCGGCATCTGACGCCGCAGCAGCAGCAGCAGCTCCAGGCCCTCCTGGTGCAGCGGCACCAGCAGAGCCTGCTGCAGCAGAACCAGGCGCTACGGACCCCCGGCCCCTTCCCCGGGCAGGCCCCGGACTACAGCTTGCCTGCCACCCGCCAGCCCTCTCGTCCCGTGGGGTCCCTTTTCCAGCCCCGGCCAGGTGCCCCAGCAGAGGCACAGAGCAGCTCTGCTACTGAGCCGGGGCGGGCGCTGCCAGGGCAGCCCCCCCAGCAGCCTCTGGCTGAGCTGNGCTGCCAGGGCAGCCCCCCCAGCAGCCCCTGGCTGAGCTGGTTCAGGCAGCCCTGGCTGCCCGTGGTCCCCAGCCCGGCCTCATCCGCCTCCCCACGCCACCCGCCCCCTCGCCCCTGGGCTGTGCCCCCCAGCACCTGGCCAGCCCCGAGCAGAGCCCCCAAGAGCCAAAGAAGACGTCCCCGGGAATCCCGGCCTTGGCCCCCAGCCCTGCGGTGCCCACGGAGCCGGGGCTGACTCCCACGCCCAGCGGTGCCCTCCCTGAGCCAGCACACGGCCCCTGGGACCCCGAGGCGCCTGGGGTGGACCCAGCCGACCCNGACAGCCAAGCCAACAGCCTGCTGGCCCCGGGTGGGCGCTCTGAGGCCGGGCACCTGCTGCTGCAGAAGCTGCTGCGGGCCAAGAACGTGCAGCTCTCAGCGCAGAGCCCGGGCGAGCTCAATGGGCACGTGGAGAACCGGGGCACCGGCGCAGAGCCACGGCCGCAGTCCCTGCTGCTGGGCCGGGAGGTGAGCAGGACGGGCTGGGCTGGGGGTGCTGCAATGGGCGAGGGGCTGGGCTGGCACAGCTCATGCCCCCTTCTCCCTCCCCAGGACCCCTCCATCGCCAGGAAGCCAGCGCCCACCAAGCCGAAGCGGGTGCAGAAAGGCAACGAGCGGATCCCGGCGTCCCGCAAGAAGCTGCGCAAGGACGAGGGGCTGCGTCCCGGCGAGGCCCTCATGAAGCAGCTGAAGCAGGTATGGCTGCGGGCCAGGGCGGGGCAGGGGGCTGCCTTTGCCCCTGTCCCCCCCTCACCGCTCTGGCCCCCCAGGAGCTGTCGCTGCTGCCGCTGACAGAGCCGACCATCATGGCCAACTTCAGCCTCTTCGCGCCCTTCGGCAGCAGCCCCATCAACGGGAAGAGCCAGCTGCGGGGCGCCTTCGGCAGCGCCGTGCTCGACAGCGTCCCCGACTACTATTCCCAGCTGCTCACCAAGGTGAGAGGGGGGGGTCGTTCCCTGGTGTCCCCCTTATCTGGGGGTCCTGGACCATCCTGCTGTTCTCACCCCGCCGTCTCCCCCCAGAACAACCTCAGCAACCCACCCACGCCACCCTCCTCGCTGCCCCCCACACCCCCTCCCTCCGTGCAGCAGAAGATGGTGAACGGTGTCACGGCCCCCGAAGAGCTGGGGGAGCAGCCCAAGGATGCCGACCCGGCCCGTGAGCCCCATGGCCAGAAAGGTGAGCCTGGCTGGCACAGGGGTGGCACAGAGTCCCTGCTGTCCCGTGTCACCCCCCCCCCGATGACACCCATCCCTTCTGTGCAGATACACCGGCCGTGGAGGTGAAGAGCCTGGACCTGCTGGCAGCACTGCCCACGCCTCCGCACAACCAGACCGAGGACGTCAGGTGAGACCCCCACCGTGGTGACCCCCCACAAGTGACACCAGCCCTCCGTGGGTGCCGCCAGCCCCTGACGTGTCCATCCCCACAGGATGGAGAGTGACGACGAGAGCGACTCCCCCGACAGCATCGTCCCTGCTTCATCCCCCGAGAGCGTCCTGGGCGAGGAGCTGCTCCGCTTCCCGCTTCTCAGCGAGGCCAAGCCAGAGCTGGAGGAGCGTGTGCTGTCCCCCATCATCCCCATCATCCCCCGGGCCAGTATCCCAGGTGGGATGGGCTGGAGCGATGCGTGGATCAGGGCTGGAGTGGTCTGTGGTCCACGTGGACTGGCCAGAAGGGGCTCTGTGGGATGTGCAGCACAGGGAGGGGGTCTGGAGCATGGGTGTCAGGTAGGAAGGGATATGGATGGGGCAGGATGGAGTTCCTGGTGTAGGAGGGGTTTGAGGGAGCCAGGGGAAGGGTCCTTGGGAAGTTTGGGATGTGACGGAAAGGGATCTGCAGGGTGGAGGATTCCCTGCAGGGATCTGGGGCAGCTGGGTGGGCTCAGGAGTGGCTGTCGGTGGGGCTGGCTCTGCACAGTTCTGAGCCTGGCTGTGACCCCACTCTCCCCACACCAGTGTTCCCCGACACAAAACCCTATGAGGTCGCAGAGCCCTTTGGGGCTCCCCCAGGGAAGGTGGGGGCAGCAGGCCCAGGAGCCCCGTGGGAGAAGGGCAAGAGCAGCGAGGTCTCCGTGATGCTGACGGTGTCTGCAGCAGCTGCCAAGGTGAGCGAGGGGATGGCGGGGATTCAGGACCCTTGGGGTCCCAGCGGTGACCCAACGCAGTGGCACCTGGGGCACCCTGGGCCCATCCTGCCCTCCTCTCACCTAGAACCTCAACGGGGTGATGGTGGCCATGGCCGAGCTGCTGAGCATGAAGATCCCCAGCTCCTACGAGGTGCTGTTCCCCGACGGCCCCGTGCGAGCAGCCGTGGTTGAGGCCAAGAAGGTGGAGACCGATATGGCCGGTGAGTGTTCACCTTGTCCCTGTGGCCCCCCGTGTCCCCGGGCTGGGACCCCCGTGATGGGCTGTCCATGCCTCTCCCAGGAATGCTCGGAGGGAAGGAGAAGGCGCTGGCTGGGAAGGTGCCGGACAGCAGCTCCGAGTGGCTGAAGCAGTTCGACGCGGTGCTGCCGGGGTACAGCCTCAAGGGCGAGCTGGACCTCCTGACGCTGCTCAGACAGGTGAGCAGCGTGCGGGGGTCCCCCGGGGCTGGGAGCCTGGGAGGGGGGTATTGGGGTACCTGTAGGGCTGTGGCTCTGTGGGGATAACAGGGATGGGGGCTCTTTGGTGCGTGGTGGTCCCTGTAGGTCACCTCGTGATTGCAGAGAGTTTTTTAGGGGGCCAGGTCTCCCCATGGGGTGGTGCTGAATCTCCCAGGAGGTCCTTGCGGGGTTGGGGGCATATGGGCTGCTGAGGGGTCCTTGCAGGGCCCCTGCAGGGCCAAGGAGCCCTCCCTGAGATGCAGGGGGAGGTTGGGGGTCCCCATCCCTGCAGTGCTCTGACCCGTGCCGCCCTCCCCGCGCCGCAGGAGAGCCCTGCGCCGGAGAAGACCCTTCACCACTGCTACGTCAACAACGTCTCCAACCTGGACGTGCGGCAGCTCTCTGTCCTGCCCCAGGAGCCCTCGCCCCCGCTGTCCCCTTCCGTTCCCTCCCCGTCCAGCCCCGCTGAGCCCACCAGGGTCCCCGACCCCGAGGCGCCCCACGAGGCAGCCCCAGCCCCGCTGTCACCGCTGCCGCCGGCCCCCTCGCCAGCCCCGCAGGAGGACGGGGCCGCAGCCGCTCACTCGCCGCCCCGTTTCAAGCCACGCTCGCGGCCTCCGGAGGATGGGGATGAGGCGAGGCCACGGCTGAAGAAGTGGAAGGGGGTGCGCTGGAAACGGCTGCGCTTCCTCGTCACCATCCAGAAAGGGGGGGCCAAGCGAGACGGCGACAAGGAGATCGCCGAGTTCATCGACAAGCTGGGCACCACGCTGCGCCCCGAAAAGGTGCCGCAGGACCTGCGCAAGTGCTGCTTCTGTCACGAGGAGGGCGATGGGGCCACGGACGGGCCGGCCCGCCTGCTCAACCTCGATCTCGACCTCTGGGTCCACCTGAACTGCGCCCTGTGGTCCACGGAGGTGTACGAGACGCAGGGAGGGGCCCTGATCAACGTGGAGGTGGCCCTGCACCGCGGGCTGCTCACCAAGTGCTCCCTGTGCCAGAAAACCGGTGCCACCAACAGCTGCAACCGCATCCGCTGCCCCAGCGTGTACCACTTTGCCTGCGCCATCCGCGCCAAGTGCATGTTCTTCAAGGACAAGACCATGCTGTGTCCCCTGCACAAGCTGAAGGGGCCCTGCGAGCAGGAGCTCAGCAGCTTCACCGTGTTCCGCCGCGTCTACATCGAGCGGGACGAGGTGAAGCAGATCGCCAGCATCATCCAGCGCGGGGAGCGGCTCCACATGTTCCGCGTGGGCGGCTTGGTCTTCCACGCCATCGGGCAGCTGCTGCCGCACCAGATGGCCGATTTCCACAGCGTCACGGCCCTCTACCCCGTGGGCTACGAGGCCACGCGCATCTACTGGAGCCTGCGGACCAACAACCGCCGCTGCTGCTACCGCTGCACCATCTGCGAGAACAACGGGCGCCCCGAGTTCGTCGTGCAGGTCATCGAGCAGGGCCTGGAGGATCTTGTCTTCTCTGACTCCTCGCCACAAGGTAAGGAGTTGGGAGATGCCAGCGTCCGGCCTTTATCCCAGCGGTTGAGCCACACCAGAACGCACCGGAGGGTGGGGCGGTGGAAGGTGGCTTGAGGTCCTCACTGGGTCCCCATCTCAGTGGCGCTCAGTGCTGTGCTCTGGTGACAAGGTGGTGATTGGTCACTTGGACTCAATCTTGGAGCCCTTTTCCAGCCTCGTTAATTGTGTGGTTCTCCCTTCCTTTGGCAGCTGTCTGGAACCGGATCATCGAGCCAGTGGCGATGATGAGGAAGGAGGCCGACATGCTGCGACTCTTCCCCGAGTACCTGAAGGGCGAGGAGCTCTTCGGCCTCACGGTGCACGCGGTGCTGCGCATCGCCGAGTCGGTGCGTCCCGGCGTGGGTGGGAGCTCTCCCCCATACCAGGGGTCCCCCCTGCTGGGGAAGGGCCCTGTGGCTGTGCTGGTGCTGCCTCTTGACCCCCGGTCCTTCCGTGTCCCCCTCTGCAGCTGCCAGGCGTGGAGAGCTGCCAGAACTACCTGTTCCGCTACGGGCGCCATCCCCTGATGGAGCTGCCACTGATGATCAACCCCACCGGCTGCGCCCGCTCCGAGCCCAAGATCCTCACCCACTACAAGCGGTAAGCGGGGCTGGAATTCGCTGGGAGAGCTGGGATCCACTGGGAGAGCTGGGATCCCTGGAGATCCCTCAGCTCTAAGCCCTCTCGTTCCCCCCCTGGAAGGCCCCACACCCTGAACAGCACAAGCATGTCCAAGGCCTACCAGAGCACGTTCACGGGCGAGACCAACACGCCCTACAGCAAGCAGTTCGTGCACTCCAAGTCCTCCCAGTACCGGCGCCTGAAGACGGAGTGGAAGAACAACGTGTACCTGGCGCGGTCCCGCATCCAGGGGCTGGGGCTCTACGCGGCCAAGGACATCGAGAAGCACACGATGGTCATCGAGTACATCGGCACCATCATCCGCAACGAGGTGGCCAACCGGCGGGAGAAGATCTACGAGGAGCAGGTGGGGCTCCGGTGGGATGCTGGGCGCTGTGTGGGGACTTGGGTGGTGTGCTGGGGGCTCTGGTGGAACACAGAGGGACACTCAGAAGGACGTGGCGGGAGGTAGATGGGATGTTGGGGGCTTGGGTAGGATGTGGGTGGGCTTGAGTGAGATGTTGAAGGCTCTGGCAGGACATGGGGGGACTCAGGCGGGTTGTGGAGGGACTTGGGAGGGGTGTTAAGGGTTCTGGTGGGACATGGAGGGTCTCAGGTGGGATGTTGGGAGCTCTGGTGGAACATGGAGGAGCTCAAGTGGGACATGGAGGGCCTCATATGGGATTTGAGGGTCTCCAGTGGGATGTGGGGTGGTGGACATGGACTGAGGTGGGATATGGGGACCTCAGTGCACCCCTCAACCCCCTCTCCTCCTCCGTGGCAGAACCGCGGCATTTACATGTTCCGCATCAACAACGAGCACGTCATTGACGCCACGCTGACGGGGGGCCCGGCCAGGTGAGCACGGGGGGCTCCGGCCAGGTGGGACGCCCCCGGAGGGAGCCGTGATGTCCGTCTGTCCTGCCCCCGGCTTGGTGCTGACCCCCCTGGTCCCCCAGGTACATCAACCACTCGTGCGCCCCGAACTGCGTGGCCGAAGTCGTGACCTTCGACAAGGAGGACAAGATCATCATCATCTCCAGCCGGCGCATCCCCAAAGGGGAGGAGGTCAGTGAGGGACTGAGAGGGTGCTGGGGGGGTCCTGGGGGGCCCAGCGAG
>VXBT01006126.1:54008-93375 GCA_013400235.1 Oriolus oriolus | reverse complement strand
TTTATTTATTTATTTTAATGTAGTCTACAGGACCCCTGATGCAATTTCTGCAGATTTGAGTGTCCTAAGGGATCTGGATCCTGCCATCTTTCCACTGAAGCACCAAAAATGGGGCGTGAGCTCCGGGCACAGATGCCACACAACGAGAGGTCCCAGCTGACCTCCACAGGGATGTGTAGGCTTTTAAACAGCACGGTATTGAATTCTGGATAATTAATTCTGTGACAGTCTGATTAATGTGGTCTGTTACTCAGATCTATAGCAGTAAGTTTGAAAATTTCCTTTTTTTACCAAAAAAGAAAAAAAAAAAAGAAAAAAAAAACTAACAAAAAAATCCCAAGAGAAAACCCAAACAAACCAACAAAGGAACAAACCAAATATGTCAACTAATTTTCAAAAACAGTGGACTTCAGGGATTGTTTTTTTTTCAAATCAATAGTGCTGTAATACTTTTACAGGTCATCTTTAAGTGGTTTCCAACACAAAGAGAACAACAACATTTGATCAATATTAATGAGCAGAGGAATTCAATGGTATGGTTTCCAGGCATTTTTATCCATGTTCATATAAAATAATGTCAGCAAGATTAATTGTGCACTCAAAGTAATAGATCTGTTCACTTTGCTGCTCTTTTGAGTCCTTCTTTGTTCAGTTCCAGGGGTATTAGCCAACATAAGTATAGTCCAAAATATATCATTCTGTTATTCAATTGAAATCCCATGCTGTTTTTGAAAAAATATTGAAAGTTAACTTAAAGCATAGCAGGTTTTAAATTTTAGATATTCTTACTAAAACCTCTGAGACTTTATAGGTGTATGAATCAAACAAATGCATCCTCAGCAGAGTTGCAAAGGGGCTCAAGGCAGAACCATGTTATCTGTTTTCTCCTTTGACAAGTAGAGTCAATGAAAATTTCATAATAAAATCTTGTGTCATGCCATACTGCAGTGGAAAATGCTTATTTGAGAGAAACCATCAGTTTGCCTACAGCAGATAAAGCCAGGAAAGTAAGGAAACCAGTTCAGTGATAGCCATCTGCCTCTAAAAAACAGCATAAGCATTTATTTTGCCAAATATAAAATCTACGGATGTTTTGATGGGAAAGACATTTGAAAATGACACGGGATGTAATCAAACAAGAGACCAGCATCAGCCCATCTTCCTCACAGTTGGATTCCCCAATCTCAAAAGCTAAAAGAGGTGATCAAAAGTCAAAGCCCAGCTTTTTTTACTAAGCCAAGATTAAGAGACAAATATGAAAAATGTAAGGAGAAAACAAAGAAAAAAATGTATACTCCAGTGGAGTGTAACGTGCAAAATAACCTCATTTTTTACAAGCAAAATTAAGGAAAATGAAATAAAAGCATTGATACTTTTGATGGCATCAATCCATTTTCTCTTCATGTAGAAATAATAGGACTTTAATGAAAAATACTAAATTAGATATTGACCTTGATATAGATCAAGGCGAGGATACAAAGCTAATTGTTTCATTTATTTTGTGGAGAATTACTGAAGCAGGATTAACAGATAATGTTATTCTGATGACATAATAAACTGCAAATCCCATCAAAACAGATATTGGGAGCTACCATCAAAGTAATAAAAGGTATCAAATAATTTTGCTTTTCATTTTAAAGAAAAGTACTCTCCAGCTGCACACCTTTGTGGCATCAGCATTTCTTAAGTTCCTCTTGGCTTTACAAGAGTGTCAAACGGGGTGTTTCCCCCTTCTGATAAACTGAAATCTTCATCAGAGATTTCTCACACAGTTTTAACCTCAGTAGTTGTAAGTTTCACTCTGTATTTGGATAATACTTGATACTTTAGATGCCTCCTGTGCCAAAGCAAAGTCTTCAAAAAAAGCTGTGGCAGAGCTCACTTAGCAGGAGCTCCTGTATTTTGAAATTAGTGTGTGCAGAGGAAGACAGTGTCACAAGCAACTTATTTCAACTTTATGAGAAGGCAAGAATCAGCCTCCTTTCTGCAGGAGCTAGCAGTATGGCACTGGTGCCTTTTCTTGGTCTTAAAATTAAGAGAGCTGAACACAGTTAAGAGGGGAAAAGGGTTTTACCTCGGTGTTTATTGAAGGACCCTCAGGGGCGCCGAAATGCACATCGAAATGCACCCCGAAATGGCCCCCGGAGAAATGGCCCCCCACGATGTGATGTGTGTGCAATTACAGGCCTTGCTAATTAGCACATCTATCAAAGATTGCCCAGTGAGGGACTCCAGTGAGACCCCTCATCGAGGAACCTTCCCCTGGCTGGGCCTGGCTTTGTTTACAGAATGTGTTCTGGAGAGGCCCTCGGGGTCTGGGGTTTCCAGGGTGTTTGGGCTCTTGGCTTAACGGGATATTGGGTGTGAGGGAAGGGATCAAACTTAAAGAATTATAACTGTGTGGGCTAAAAGCACTCAGGATACGTAAAAGCTACACAAGAGAGTGAATAAAAGGGGTATAAAAACAAAAAGCAAAAAATCATCATGGCATCACCACAAGGTACCCATGGTGAGGAAGTTAAGGATTTTCACACTGAATTAGGCTCAGTGTCCAGGTAATCCAACACTCCACTGCCGCTGCTCAGCAGCTCCTGCAGCCTGAGGACAAAGCTGAACCATCCCGCCACAGGAATAAGCAAAAATCTGAACTAGATATTTTACAAATATTTGTCATAGGCTTAAATTCTGCATCTTCATATTTGACATGATTTTGTAACTGACATATATGTTTGCTTCACACAGCTAAAAATTATACCACCATTATACACACAGATGGTAGACAGCCTTTTCTCCAGAAGTATATTGACCTTTCTCTTTCCTCGTCGCCCTTTTAAAAACTCAAAATGGATTTTTGAAAGGCCTGCCCCTTCAAATGTGAGATTGCAGAATTCACACTTCAGCAGACACAAATCCAAAGTATAACCTAATCTTATTGAAAATAGACCACTTTCCACAGAGACACACAGACCAGCATTCAAATTCATCAGGAATATCCCTACAGGTTCTGACAGAAAACTGATTTATCGCACAAAGAGGTCAAGGAATATAACAAAAGCTTTTGAGAGTCTCTGATCTTCCTCACATTTACTGCTTTGGCTGTTAATTCAATATTATTGTGAAGACTTTAGCCAGCACAGAGGCTGGTTTTGAATGCCCCCAGCTGCCTGCCTTGAGGTGCAGAGTTTTGGGGACATTTGAGGAGCACGTTCCCAGCTCTTGACCTTCTGAAGGCACTGCAATCATGAAAATGTCTTCTAGACAACATGCTTATTCTGCCACTGAGGTATGAAGCATCAGCAGTAAAGAACTAATGTTTTGTGGTCCAGTATTTGCTCATTCTTACTCAAAAACTTCTTTTGTGTTGTCACTTAAAAGTGATTCTGTAATAAAGCAAAAAAAAAAGTAATGAAATTTAAAAGTATACACAAACACCTAAATATTCTAGGGCCCAACTCCAGTTGTACTGGTGCATCATGACAAAATGAGGATCATCAGTTAATGATGATGATCCTGATAAACTCGATGCGTTTTGAACTAAGTCATCCTTTAAATCTTCTGAAGTGTAACAAGAAATTCTTTCTTCCTCAGCATACTCAAATATTTAAAAAACAAAAAGAGAAAAGGAAAATAAACCACACCACAATAGCTCCTTCGTGCCCTTCAAAAAATTCCTTTTTGAATCTACTACAGTTGCTTCTGTTTTACTGCTGGGATACTAATGTACTTTGCATCAACAAATACATATTGAACTACACCTTGCTTTTTGTTTGGTTATTTTAAGCTCAAAAAGATAGGCACTGCAGAACATCATTCACAGTTTATGTGGAATATTGATAACAATAACTGACTGCTGCATGTTATTCTAGCTAATGCATGAAAGCAGAAAAAGTAATTAGATGTCACACGCTGTCCTCTCATGAACATTCTCAAAACACCAGCTTTGGGGTGAAAAATAGTAAAAAAAAAATCTGTTCAGCCTGGCTCATAAGTGAATTAGTAGTGTATTAGATTCTATCTGCCTATATATTCATTATAAACTAATGGCAGAGATCCAGACTTAATTGCACTGTGATTAAATATTTATCTTGTTTTTAATGCAGCAAATGGAGCGTGCTAATTATAATGATCAAGGTGTCTCCATCTGGATGCAGAAAAAGATAAAGTTCACCCCGTGAGTGTGAAATGCCTTTGGGTCATTTCTGCATGTTTCCCTCCAATCCTATCCTGTGGAATTCTTCTACAGGGAAGAAATTTAACCTGATTGTCCAGCCGTCTCCCAACCTCCTTTAAGAGGAATAGCTACAATATTTTCTGAAATGATGCAATTTACACTTGATGGCTATACAGTGCCTTTCCTTAAGAGTCTTAAACTTCTCACCCAAGCCTTTGATGGCAAATCATACCCAAATTTGAGGCATGGTGAGTGTAGCAGACACTGTAGTGATTTTACAGAGGGTGAGACACGAAAATACTCTAAAAGCCAGGGAAAGTGTTCAATGCACTACAAGACATTTTCCCCAAGATCTCTCCCATTATTTCTCTTCATATTCCTCAGCTTCCAAGCCTAAGAACTTTCTTTGCCAATTTCCAGTGCTGTTTTTCACCTCTTTGTACCCTTTGCCACCTAAATATATGTTTCTGAAGAATGCCCACAGTATTCTTCCCCCACCAGCTCGCTCATAAACCTCCTTAACAAGTGTTAGTGTGAGACCTGTTCTGCATCTCTGCAGCACCTTTCACAGGAGGATTTTATTTTCCCAGAGAACACCTGCTTAGTTTACAGAAAACATATTTCCAAGGCCTTTTCCTTCTCCTCCTGTAACTTTCCACTCAGGCAGCATTATTGCTATTTTTCTCCTGGATGATCCTTTGTCTGCCACTCTTTCTGACCCAAGTGTGGCCTCTTGGTTGCTGCAGTCCTTTTGTGATTTATTTTGTGTAGTGGTTACAACCAGACTAATTTTCCAACTTCCATTGGAAGTATATTCCAAATCTATTTTTCGGTTGATTCTGGTTTACATCAAACAGAAAAAGAAAAGCCCTCTGCAAACGCAGAGAATCATTTTGCAAAAACTTTGCCGAAGGACTGAAGACTTGAATTTTTAATGCTACAACATTCAGAGAAATATCAGATTAGATTTCATTTGGGATGTCTGGAAGATTTAGTTCAAAAGTGCAGTCCTGACAATGCTAATGTCTACAGATTCTGCATTAAAATAAACTCTCCAAATCCATTTCCTACATGGTTGGAACAAATCCATGTCTGTGTTTACCGCATTGACAATGGCTTAAGTGAAGCAGACCCAGCAATAAAGAAACCATATACGGTTTGGTACCTCCTGCAAAACCTAAATTGCAATTGGGATTTCTGTGCAACAGTGTTATTTTTATCACCGTAATTCTTGCCATCATATATTAAGATGGCATTTTTCACTGTTTCACTGCACTTTAAACTGCCAGTAATCAGGACTTCTCATCCTTTTTCTCCATGTTCTGCTACAACTGGAAAATGAAAAAGAAAACCCCTGCAAAGATTATGTGAACCTTAATTATAACAGCAAATAGAATAAATCCAGTTAGTCATCTTGACGAGGACTCCAGTGGGAACTAAAAAATGCCACAGCCTAAACTTAGGCTATTCGTATTTGTATGAGTCAGGTCCTAATTACTAGTGTTGCATTAATGACACAGAAACAGCAGAAGAGAACCTCAGAGGGTGGCTGTCCTTAGGACATGAAATATTATTAAAAAATGATGAAAGAGAATCACTAAGTGTGAAATATATATAGTCCAAACAGGCATGAAGCTGTCCACGGCAGAAACCAAGGGAAATAGAGGAGTTACACTCCAGTCATTTATTTCCCCGAGGATGTAGGACAAAGGAAATATATCCTTTCCTCTTCCACTTTTTTTCCCAGGCTGTCATCAAAGTCTTCTATTTCCATGTAAAAAAACCCAACCCTAAATCCTTTTTAATTCCAGATCCTGTCACTATTCTCCGACTTTTTCTCTTTTCCTAGCTAGATCACTCTTCCCTTTTTTCTCCTCATCTCCCACTCCTGTTCCATATTGGTTTTTTTGTCAGCCTAGAAACCCATACACTGATTGAGCATCCCAGTTTAAAATCACAACCCATGTTTGCAGTCACGAGCCTTCAGTTTGGAAGACAGACAGCAGGATCACTTGAGATCTGCTTCGTTTGCACCAGCTACACCCATGGCACAAACACAAGTTAATTGCTGGTGATTAATGTGGTTCACATGAAGTCAGTTGCACCTGGATGGGAATACTAACAGGTTTTGGTGGGAAATTGTGGTAAGCCCTGCACAGCAATGCTGCAGATTGGTATTTTCTGACATATAACGCTTTAACTTAAAATTCCTGCTTGTGTTATTATACACAATGCAACAGTTTGTAATAAGAAATTCAAGTAGAATTCTCAGCACAGGTAAGTTTTTCCTTCAGTGGCTGAGGCTTGACCTGCTACTCCCCAGGGGACTAATTTATTCCTTTGGGCATGGCAGACTTCTGCTGGAGCTGCCTTGCAGCCTCTAAAATCCAGGGCCAAACAAGATTAAGGTGATAAGAAGATATTGTTTGTTGAAGGTCCTCCAGGCGCACTTATGGTGGAATGCACACGTGATACAGGGGTTCGACACTTCTATCAGTTTATCAAATTAGCTTAATTGACAAGAATCCCCAATTAGAAGTACAGTTAAAGAGGTAATTCCCCTCTTGGTTCAGCCTCCTACCGAAGCCTCCCCCCTTGCTTTTAGTCTTGCCTGGTTTTATGCCTAAATACACGGGAAAGGGGAAGAATGGCCTTGGTTCACTGAAGAAGCAAGACTGGACCAGGATTCCAGGAATGTGTGTGTGTCTAACATGGTAGGAAAAGTACTGGAGCAAACTCAGAAACTATAGAATTATACAATATGGAACTATGAATATATGAAAAATACATAAAAAGCAAAAATCTTTTGGCAGCAGAGCCACACAGCCTTTTTTGGTGTCCACCCTCAGCTGTGTCATGGGTAGCTCATCAGACACATCCAACTGCATGACTTAAACTGTTTGAGGCAAAAAACTGATTTGGAATTTCATGGGACTTTATGTCGTGCTGCCTGTAATCTGCCAGCAAAACTTGAGATGGAAACAAGGCTTGATGAGAAATACATTGCCTTACACATTCTATCCCTGCCCCTGTTCATGGGAGGTTAGAGCAGCACAAACACGTGGAAGGATTTTTGATTTGTGTTTTGCTTAAGAAAAATGCCCAGCATTACTCTTCTGCAGAGAAAAAAAAAAAAAAACCAAAACAAAAATAGTAGAAGCATTTTGTCATTTAGGAGGCTGGATTAAAAAAATAAAATTGAGACATTTCGGGTCAACATGGAAAGACAGTGAAATACTCTCACTCTTTCCCTTAGTGTACATTAATAAATAAACTGTTCTGCAGTTTGAACAGGACGAAATATTGTCGAAAAGTCAAAACTAATGAAATTCATGAATAACTGTAACACTGACTTGTAATATTACTGTAGAGTGTTAATGCATGCTTTGCAAGTCAGTGCTAAAATACGGTGCTGCCGGCAAATTGAATATATAAATCTCTACCCAGACCTTTTTGTTCTTGGGCTATGGCTTCTCCATTGCAGCTATTGAAGTAATTTCAATGAAACTTCAGGAAATCCAAGGCATTTCTCAGGTGATGTGGCACACATAACTTTTGAAATATAGAAAAGTAGATTTCACATTATTTTAGTAAGAGACAACTGGACATTCATGGGTGCCTGTTACAATTAAAATTACAATTTTTTTCATCATTGGAGCCTATTACAATTTCATAATTGTTATTTTTATGCCAACAGTTGTCACACAGCTACAACTCACATGGCAGCCAGTGGACGTTGTGTCTTGAATAAGAACAGGACTGTGAAATCTTTTGGTCTTTTACTTCCCTTCAGTCACTCTGATAATTTTCATTTAGCCTTTTATTACTTTACAGTACTGTGGATCTTATGTAAATGTTTTTTGCCATGATTTTGTTTTGAAGTCACATGGCATTTATTTGTAGGGAAGACTACTGAAGGCAACAGTTTTATATAAATGAAAAAAAAAAGAAAAGAAAAAAAATACAAAAATAGTTGTTTCCAAAAGAATTCTTTTAAACTACTACAAATGTAAAGACATGATTAAACAATAGAGAGGCCACAAATTCTTTGTGAATGCCACAAAGAATCCTTTCCTTAAGCTTCATAATGGGCATTTGTGGTTTGAGGTAAAGCACGGTTTATCGAAAAGGTTTCCAGTAGAAAAAAGCAAAGTGCATTTTAATTGCAGTAGTAAAACTTCAAAATAATATACAATAAGAAAAGAATCTATTCCATTTCTGAGGCAAAAGAAAGCAGGAATGTCTTGGCTCTTACAAACAGTCATTACCCTACAGAAAGTAAATACGTGAGTGAAAATGATGTGACTGAAGTGGTACATATTTGTTATTGCAAGAAATCATCTAAGAAGTACCTGTATATGTGCAGAAATCCCCATGGTCCTGTCTGAGTGAACTAATTCAAGCATTTGCTTGATATTTCCATGCCCCTTAAGCAATTCATATTCTCTTTATGATAAGAAATACATCTGACTTTTACCCCTTATGTTGTTTCAGTCACTCGTTTTAAAGAGGGCTGTTTAGTCTTGCTCAATATTAATGACAAGCAATGTGTCACTGTTTGTTAAAATAATAAGGCCAAATCTTCGTTCAACATTTTTTTTCCTCTGTTGAAACTATGACAGATTTAAAGATCTCAAAATAAAAGGCAGGAGGAGTCCAACTATCTGATGCCTGATAGAAAATAGTATTGGTGGAAGTGAGAGCCAAGAGAGCCTGGGATAGCAGGGATTGTTTATTTTTTGGCTTGGGAGGTGTTTTGGGGGGATTAGACACGAAGAAACAATCCCTTGTCTGATGTTTGTCTGCTTCCCTGACCAGCTGGCTCAGTGAAATGTGCTGCAAACCTTTCCTTCTCTCAGCCTCCCTGCCCCCCATGAACCTACATCAGGAAATGATCCTAAATGTCACATCCTTCCCTGATTGTACAATCAGCCCCAAAGGGGGCTGATTTTAACAGAGGTGCCAAATTCTCTCAGTTCAGCCATGCTCTCTCCACTTTGCCACCTGCCAGAGAGGTTTCCCTGGCACTTCCTCCATCCTTTCTTTAGCAGCCATCCAACCTGCTTAAGCTTAGGTTCTTTAACCCTCTGATAGAAATATGAATTATGACTTATATAAATATGATTAAATATGAATTACTGAAAAGGTGTGGTTGTAAGAATAAACACTTTTTTTTTCCAAAAATCAGCATAGACTTTTGTTCATTTTCTTGTTTCTTACTAAACAAGAGCTATTGATAAAAAATTAATTACTTTAATTAATTAATTTACAGAGATATGAAATGATAGAAAAAGATCCTAGGACAACAAACACACAAGGTACATGACTGAACATACCAAAAAGGTTTTCCTTGTGTCTTTCATACACTTAAAAAAAGTAGAGATTATGCAAATATTGCATATATTCCAATATATTTCCCATTCATCCTGCTGTTCAGTATCATAGCATGGGGATTGTTAATAGTAATAACTGACAATGGCAGTTCATTATTGGTTTTAATATTAAAATATTGGGGTTTGCTTCCTTTCCTTCTTCTGTTTATTTGCACCCAGCAATTGGACAGCTTTCAATGTTTAAACCTTTCCATTTCTTTCTAGCCAGATTATTTTTTCTATTGTTTCTTTTTTTACTGATTTCATTATATTTCCAGTTTAAGTCTCTCCTGGTACCTTTTCCAAACATGACACTGGAGCCCTACAGTCATGGCAAGAGTACTTTCAGGACTCACAGTGGTTAACTTTGCTGAGAATCTACAAATGTTATGTTGAAATATTCAGGAGGAAGAGTGTACAGCTTTACCTGAAAATCATTAGATTTCAGGAAGCCTCATCACAGCCACTCTTGTTTATTTTTTATGACTAGAATTATTTGCACCCTGATCTTCAGCATCTTGCATCAGTACAGTTATGAATGGATCTAGATTTTTTTTTAGGCTGAAAAACTTCGAAGCACAGACAATTTAATATGTTAAATACATGCTGTGGAAAGAGAAACCAAAAAATACTAATATGGAGAAAAATTATAAAAATTTACAAAAGATGAGCTCCTGGAAACCTCAGGAGACAAGTGATAAATGTGTGTATACTCATACGTGTATAGACACCAAATTTGAGGTTCACTTGTGGTCCTCCCTGTGGAAACCAGAGAAAGGGATTTATTAAATTCAGAATTTATTGCTAATTGACATTAACCAAGCACACTCCTATACATGTACACTACACCTACATGTAGAGAAAACACAGCAATAACTGCTGTCTTTATTTTAAATGTCTGACTAACTGGGAAGACTCTTCAAGTGTTTCTTCTCTTTGACAGCAAAGACTGAGCTAAACTGGACTCCTCCCCCTTGAAGAGGAAATCAGGATGGGATGACATCTACCCATTCTGTTGCTGAGCTGCTGCCCAAAAATTAGGCTACAGAACAAACAGTGTTGGCACAATCCAGTGTCAAATGCACAACTGCCAGTGGGTGTGTGTGTGCCAAAACAGGCACTCACAACACATATTCCACCACTCAAACCTTACAATGATGAATACTATTTGGGTTAAAATGTCTGCATGGAAGGGTTATCCATGAAAAATACATGTAGCATCTTTTAAACACACACTTATTTTATAGACTTTAATTTTGCTGTCTTGTACTGCCTTTGTATGGGACCAGTTGTTCCACAAATGGGTCATTATTCAATAGTTTTTTGCCTCCTGAATTGATGTGCAATACAAAGCCTTGGCAACTAAAAACCACTTAAATTTGCACTGTTAAGGAGTGAAATTCCTTCCTCAGTAGTCTATGTTTTCATAGTCAATCCAGTGCTTTAAAGATGGTCATAAGACTATCTAAACCCAAAGCAAGCATAAAGTAAGCCTCTTTGTGATGCTATTTTTTGATTAGAGTCCTTTTCATCAGGCTTGTTAACCTGCTTCTAAATCCTCAACCAGCCACTAATCCCGTTTGGTTTGCTTTCATTAGTACTTGCTTCTTTTTATTTCACTTTCCATACATCTAATGACTGGATGGGAATATTTAGTGAAACTTGATCCCAGTATCTCACCAGAGATGGCAATTTCTTCTTCTTCACTCTAACCTTCAATGCACATTCCCACCAAATTCCCCTCCCTGATGGGAGCACACGTGCCCCTGCATGGCAAGGCAGACCAAGGAGCTGAACCGAGAGAATGCTGACTCTATCAGGGGAATTGCATAAAGGATGAGGCACTCTCAGCTGGAACAGCCACCCCATGTAGCTCCACACTGAGCTGTGCAGTGCTAGCACAAGCACAAGGGGCAGAGCAGCAGAGCAGGGGTGTGCTGGAAGAGGGAGTCACAAGTGAAAAGTCTGTGTGAAGGAGACAACCCTTGTGACAGCAGCCAGCCCCGTGCAGATCACTGCTGCCTTTCTCTTGGTCTGTCTTCAGACCCACCCCCTCTGTGCCCGTGATCAACTCATTAATCCCATTTTTTTGCCTGTCAGCTTCTTTCCCCATGAATTTCTCATCTCAGTTTTCAGCACTTCCCAGACAAAAATCTGTCCTTTCTAGCAGGAGAGGGTTTTTGTCAACTCTTCTCTGTCGTGTTTAGACTTTTCACAGAGTCCCAGATTGAGGGAGGTTGGAAAAAAGCTCCAAGAACATCGAGTCCAACCTGTGACCTACGCCCTCCTTGTCAGATCACTGAGTGCCACATCCAGTGGTTCCTTGAACACTTCCAAAACATGTTCCCCCACAAAAAGTTGTTCTTTTTTCACAATTCAAATTTCACCTGTGTTTCAACTCTACCTCTTGGGAGTACAGAGGACTCAAGGAACAACAGGGTCCACTGAGATCCCTGCAGTAGCAAGAACAGTAGTTTGTTAATCCTGCTCATTCCAGCTCCACATCCAGAGGATGAAGAAATAAATATCAAATAATAACTTTTGTCTTTTCAGTTCACTTCTCAACTGGCTAGAGCTAAAGCTAGTCCTCCTCTTTTTATCTGTCCTAGCAAGGAGAAGGCACCTTTGAAACCTCTTTTTGGGGAGCACTGCTTCCCAGATGGAAAAGGTGTGTAAAACTACCCTGTTGATACAGACCTGGTACCAAGAGATTGTATATTCACCTTGTTTAACAGAATCATAGAATTTGGGCTGGAAAGGGGCTTTAGGATATCATCAAGTTCCACCCTCTGCTGTGGGCAGGGATACCTTCCACTAGACCAGGTTTCTCACACTCCCATCCAACCCAGCCTTGATCTGAGCTGAGCTCAGTCTGAGGCAGATGCCCGGCATGAAAAGCTTCATCTTGGAAAACTTCTGCCTCAAAATTCAGGTGGGAAAACGAAAAGCAACCAGAAAACAATGTTCATGATGTAAACAGCGTCTAGTTTAGGGGATACCTTATGATCTTCCACTTGTATTTGTACACTGCGATTGACGTTGTATAACCACCACAAATATCACTCTCTGCAACCATGCAGATTATGGAAAAGTGCCCATGTATGAGTTTCTCAGGCAGCTGCCAGCACTGCAGGCTAATCTCAACCTCCTGGCTCCCTTTTTTTTTTTGTCAGTCTTGAAAAGAAGTGAGCAATTCTGCCAAACTGTGTTATTTTTATGATATGTGGACAGACAGTCACTAAGGGATAGGCTAAAAATATTAATTAATTTTCATTCCTGACCTAAGCAAGATTTCCAGCTTTCAAATGTGACAGGCTACTCTAATAGCCTTCAGTGCCACCTGGCATCTAGAATTATTTTTACTGGATAAGCCTCATTTCCATCAGAATGGGGTTCAGTATGACCTTTATATAATTTTCTGGTTTAGTCTATATTTTGCTTGGAAGAGATGGAAAAGTAATTAGCAAGCTTGCTGCAGGCACTGGAAAAAAAATGAAATATGCAGTTTGAGAAGAAAAAGAAAAGGAATTGCTACAAATGCGTAAACCAAGTTCAGCAAGACAGTAAATCTGTGGTACAGACCCTGGGGGAAAGGCAAATCCTTTCCCTCAGAATAGTTCTGAAGGATGATTTTCCTCTTCGAAATGTGTGATATAGAATAGCTTTGCACACCACAGCAAAATCACTGTGGCCCGAAAGACAGCCTGGGACCTGCCACAAAACCACAGCTCCAGATCCTGCTGTGCAGTGGGCAGGAAACTGAAGTCCTTGAGACTTGGCCAGATGCATCCTTGACACTTTGAGGGTGACACAGAAAGCAGACTGAACATCTCATGCTTTTCTTTTGAAAGTTTTATTTCAAAAAAAAAAAAAAAAAGAAAAGGGAACATCTGGTTTGGTTTCTCTTTTCATCATAGAATCATGAAATGGTTTGCATTGGAAGGGACTAAAAGAATCATCCAGATCCAATAATCATCATAGCAATCATTAAAAAAATCTTTTTTTTTTTTTTTTTTTGCAATCAATAAAAGCCTCTAGGGCATTATTTTTGGGAAGAAGAGAGACTCTTTGTGAAATCCAATTTCTAAAGCACATCAGCTAAGTATTTTAAGGACAAACGTGTGGCATAGCTGTTATATAATCACATAAGGGTAATTTTCATGTAAATATTAATGCCAATAAGATCTCAAATGCTTTTCATTTGAAATCTTAGTGTCATTCTCTGAGAAGCAAGGACATGTGTCCATCACTTCAACCAAAGGGAACTCGCCTGCTCTTTGATGATCAGGGCAGCACCAAATGGTAAAAGCATTTTCTGACACAAAGTAAGGAAAGGAAAATTTTTTTACAGAAATCATCTGTTCAAGAAAAGATCTATCTAATACCTGAATTATAGAATTATAGGCTGGTTTGGGTTGGAAGGGACCCTAAAGCCCATCCAGTGCCACCCCTGCCATGGGCAGGGACACCTCCCACTGTCCCAGGCTGCTCCAAGCCCCAGTGTCCAGCCTGGCCTGGGGCACTGCCAGGGATCCAGGGGCAGCCACAGCTGCTCTGGGCACCCTGTGCCAGGGCCTCCTCACCCTCCCAGGGAACAATTCCTTCCCAATTTCCCATCTAAATCTACCTATTTTTAAGATGCCTCATGTAAAATTATTTTAACCTATCTAATATAAATCCAACTAAGCTGGTGCCAAATGGAACCCTACTACCTTCTACTCTGCATCATTATGAAAAATCAAAACCATAAAAATTTGATATTCTGTATATCAAAGTGATATTAAACTGGTACATGGGAAAACCTGGGATTTTAATAATAACACGTCTAGTGTTTTAAATCTATAAAAAAGGACAGTCCAGTAAATTTTTACATGCAAGGACATTTAGATAGAGAACAAAAAAACTCTTTTACAATATGTTTGTAGTACAAGTTCCATTCTGTTGTTTGGGGTGTTTTTAAAACTCTACATATGTCATGAAAAATTTCGTTTCTGAGGAACCAATAATTCCACCAGAAATACTGCCCTAAGAGTCATCGAGGCTATGCCCAGCAAGTCAGCTTTCAAATGTCTATTAACCAAAATAATTTATAACTGCATTTGGTTTATCATCTTTCAAAATCTATTTTCTTTATCTAAACCGTATTTTTTTTAGTCTGTGAATGAAAAGGCAATCACCAAGGCAATATGCTTTGGTGCCCTGCTTTAAAAGGCTTCTTAAACACACGAAATCCACAGGAGAAACCAAGCACCAGAGAAATCTGGAGGTTTCCTAGCAGAAATAAACAAAACACATAACTTGTAGTCAGTGTAGATTTCAAGTATTTCTTGACACCATGCTCCTAGAGTAAGGGTAATGGGAAACTCTTAATAGTTTTAGATCTTTATTTTTCATGACTTTTCGTTAACTGTAAGTATCATGTTTAGCACAACTTCCATCCTGGAACTTCTGCTATTTCATTCCAATTCTTTTCTAAAATTCCATTAATTTCCTTTAATGAAATAAACTTAATTCTGTAGAAGTCTCTTTCATTTGATATGGCATTTTCAACATTCCTTGTTCCTGAAAAGTGGGGGTTTTTTTCCCCATATTATTTACTTCTTTAGGAAAAACATGCAAAATAACTTTTGTATAATTTGAAATTCTAAATAAAAAGGGAACAGATTAAGTATCGCGTGGAATTGTAGAAGAATAATATTATTTTCCAGGGGAAAAAACAGACTGCTTGCAGTAGCTGCACACAAATATTCAGTGCCATGAGGTTGTGGAAGGGATTATTTTTTAGTAATGTCTTTGAAGAAGGACCTCCTGTCATATATTGAGCCTTTAACCTCTACAACACCTAAATTTAATTCAGACAATAATAAAAGTCACACCGTAAAAGAGCTTTTATCACCATGAAATCCTAAATATGTTTTCCTGTGTTATATAGCTGGAATGCAAAGACAAAAATGCCGGTTTCCTAAAGAGTTAGGCTTAAAAAAAAAAAAAAAGCAATGGCAGGGGCAAAGAATGGCTCCAGTTAAGTGATGATCTCAAAGGACCTGTATTTGTTACTTCAGCCAAAATCTCTGTGTAGACAGGAGTGGACAAACACAGCCGTGCTGTGCTCTGTCTCATCGTGTCTTGGGAGAGTTATCCTTTAATAATTGGAGAAATGATTCCAGGCTCCTCGAGGTGATGGGGGGTGGAATCCACGAAACCATGGGGAAACATTTTTGGGATGCAGAGCTTCAAACAGTGGGACATCCTAGAGGAATTGCCACATTGGGCTTAAAAAGAGTTGTCAGTGAAGCAGTCTCCTCCTGGCTCAATAAAAACCTTTAAGGACCCATGTCATATATGGATGGGATAAAAGCACAAGGAAATGAGAAAATTCTCCTGAGATTTTCCTAGTTTCGGTGCACGAGCTTCTGGTAAAACTATTTAATTGATAAATAATTAAATAACTAATTTAACGTAATTGTTCAATTAAATTTTATTTGAAATAAATCAAAATAAATGAAGAAAGGTGGTGAAGTGACTCAAAAGAGAGTTTAGATGTGCATAATGACACAAAATCGTAGGCATTTACCTGGAGTGAAAAAAGAGGTCTAGAACAAGGCTTACCCAGAAGCAGTGCTAAGGAAAAGTTTGTTGAAACTGTGAGGAGTATCTGGAAAAACTCCTTGGTTAATCTTTGCTTGTAAAGCACCGTGGATGAAAGACAATGGGTTATAATTAGAGTTCATGAGTCTGAGGCATTCTGAAACTGAAGGAAGTCAGTGAAATATCATTTCTATAGAGAGATAACTACGGGGCACTTATTCTACAGGATTATTAATCTTCAATTTAGTGGTGACAACACTCAAAGTAAAATTTTGGTAACTTTGCTTCTACAAGATTCCTTGCAGACGGCATTGCCAGAGGAGCGAGACCCTACCCCAAAAAGCAGAATACAGGAAATAGCATTGTTTGAACCCTTCAGTTAAACAGGAAAGAAAACTTTAGTTTTAGTCCTGATTACAGGTCAATTAAAAGTTTGTAATTTTCACGAAACATTGAAATAATGTTTATAGTCTTCATAAAAATATTAGATTCCAGTTTATCCTACCTCATGTTCTTTCACAAGGCATTGTTTGGAAAAACGTATGAAAAATGCTTGGATAAATGTTGTGAACTGAAGGAAAGTTGCTGCTCTTTTTTTGTGGAAAAGAGCAAAATCTGGTATTTGATAAAACTGCCTCTACCAGGCACATGCCACTGAAAGGCTCCAGGTGAGTGCATGAGGTTTTGAAGGCAATTTCTATTTATTTTTCTGCACGCCTGCAACTTCCAAACTGCACGACTGCATTCCTTCTCCGACGGAGGGGAATCAGCTTTAAGCAGAACCCACAGTTTTGTAAATGCCAATACAGTCTGAGAAATAAGTTGTACTAAAACAATCCTGTAAGAATGCAGAACTGATCTGTTGCTTTCAAAACAGCAGCATCTGGTCATATCTTACAGCAAAATCAATAGAAACTATAAATTATGGAGCATCTGAGGAGCTAGTATTGCTTCTGAAGTTTTAAGATAGAAATAAATGTTAGGTTGCACTTTATTCATGGATTTTTCTCTTAGTGTAAATCATATCTTTAGTGGTGCCCGTGTGGCTGTGTTACAAATCCCGCTTCCCTCCACTTGCCCATTTTCAGCTGATCTATCTGGTTAGCTTGGCCAGATCACAGCTAGGGGCTCTCACAAAAGTAGCAGTGGGGTTCAAAGTGCAAAGAGGGAGGTCAAGTCTTCACGAGAAGCTCCAAAATAATACATTTAAACCATTTCCCTAAAGGGAAAAAAGCTGGGGTTTTGTTCTTTCCTACGCAAACCCCCCATCCTTTTGTAACTAACATTTCTATTGAACAGCTGCAGGAGGTTTCTGCTAAAACACTTTCCATGAAAATTTCAAGACTGACAGATCTCTCAAGAAATGGAGAGTTGAAAGTTGATGTTTAGTAATTACAATGCATAATCCATGGGGGTGTGTGAGCACTCCACAGCTTTTCCCCAAATTCCTCCTTTCCCCATTTCGCAGTGTTATTTCTCATGTCAGTCCTGCTTTCTGCTCATTCCGCTGCTGCATTTGTGTTTAGAGCTCCCTTTTGCTTCTTTCTGTATTCAGTTCTAGTCTTAACTACTCTCCCTCTCTCGCATTCTACTCTTGGCTTTGTTCTCCGTCCTTTCATTTATTATTCTCTGCCGTCTCCTAATTACTTATATTGCTCCCCAGTTGTAGGTTAGTGTTGTAAACAGTGTTCAATCCTTCCCTGCCACCTTCCTCTCTTCTTTCACTTCCCTCACCTTTTCTCTTTTGCTCCCCTGGAGACCTTTCCTTCTTTTAACAAGCCACTATAAAGTGATTCCCCATTTTTTTGATGTTTTAGCTCTCTGAGTTTGTACAACTCAGTGCCATTTCAAATATGTTAGGCTGCTCAGTGGCATTCTTCTCTGGTACACTGTCTTCTTTTTCCTTTAAATACTCCCCAGCTAATGGATCGCCAATTAATTAGAAATAGTTAATCTTCACAATAAAATAAACACGATGCGTTTGCGTCTCTCTGGGAGCTCCTAAACTAATTTTTATGACTGTGATGGTAACCATTCTCACTGCTTGGCAGCTTGTCAATGGAAATAAAAGTTCGCTGAGCAGATACCCAAGCCATCGTTTGGAGAATGTTTTCTTTGAGCAGGATGCTTCTGCATCTGCTGCCTTTCCCTTCCCTCACTGCTTGTTCCCAGGTCTTTGAGGATGTCAGTTTTGGGGCATCAAGCAAATGACTGAGTTTTGCCAGCATGAAGACAGAAAGAAATCTAACATTAAGGGGAAAAAACCCCAAAAAAACACTGTTGATTTTTTAACTCCTGATTGCTTTTGACTCATTTTGTTATCTTGTTAGCTTGATGTGCCAGCTTAACCATGGGAAAAACAAAAAGGAAGGAACATGCCACTGATATTTTTAAATGCTACAGGAGGAGTATTTTTCCTACTGACTCCAAATTGAGGGGAAAGAAGACAAAAATAAGGGGAGAACAGACAGAAGAGGATAGAACCCAACTGTGATGTGTCCATTCACCACGTTATACACAAAATGAAACTGGCTGAAATGATTTTTAGAAGACATAGCTCTCAAGAAATGGTTACCACAATGCAGATGTAATGTGAATTATTCATACCTGCTGAAGTTGGTTCCTCTTCAACGGAGGCTGTGCAAAAAGGTGTCAGAAGTGGGGAGGGATTCAGGGACAGGGAACAGGAAGGGAAGAGGAAGGAAGGGAAAGAGAAAGAGAAAAAGAGAAAAAATACAAATGAAGAAAGACATGTAATACTAATGGTGGTATTGTTTACATTTTCTTAATATAAAAGCAATTAGATATAATGCAAAACTTTATTCTCATCATCCTCCACCCCTTCTGTTCCCTGCAGTTTCTTCCCAGCCTGGTGGGAACTGCTGAGTCTGAAACTGAGCAGTTAGGGAGCCAAAGTGGCAGTTCTGGGGTGGGCTCTCTGTGTATCTGTCAGGGACACAGTTACCCACTGGGCTTTCCATTCCAGATGTTTATTTTTCTGGGAAAAGCAATAAAAACCCTGTCTTCACCTGTCCCTTTTGTTGACAGATAACCATTAAATTGCCTCAAGTTACCATCAAAAAAGCACTGATGACTCTGGACTATCTATTACCCTCCCATTCAAAAGAAGGAAACAGACATATTCCCAGCACAAGTGCATTTTAAAAGTACATCAGTGACCTAGTTCTTTCTCTTCTTTTAGTCAGAGTGCTTTATACACACATGCATCACAAAAACGGTCTCTTCACAGTCTTGAAAAACTTTTTGGATGGCAGCAAAAGCTGAATTCAAGTGTTTCTCACTTGGATACTGCAGAATAACCTAGAAGTGAGAGAAGTCTCCATAAATGTGATATAGAGGCCCTCTTGAGATATTAAACACGTGTATCCATACTTTTGCTTTTTCTCTTTTAACGACTGCCTGCTACCAGTTGAAATGGAAGCTCCTTCTGTTTGATTTCTTGTAGAACTTCATCCATGGCAAGCACTGATCCACCCTGACAGTCTCAGAGCTTGCACATGGCACGGGTAAAAATTTCAAACGCTTTCTCGAAGACCAGCACCACGCTTGGTAAACTGACTTTTTTCCCTTGCTTTATTATCACCCCACGTTTTATGCAGGGAGAAACTAGGAGAGGAGCAGGGAGACCTTCCCACTTTTTTAGCGAAAATTTGTCAGCAGACACCGACTGCATTTGGGAGGGTCCATAAACCTCAGTTAATTCAGCACAATATTCTGTTTGCAGCTGTGTGTGACAACCAGCGCTGAACACATCAGTTACTCCTAATTGCAGAGTAGCACGGTCTCCTTTTGGGGACTGTCAGATCTAATCAAGAGGAAATAATGAATTACTCTCTCAAGCACCAGCCGACCATCCTGTGTCCAACCACAGCCACTGGAGGTAAACAGGTGATTTTTATCTCTAAAGTTTGGCTTTCAGGTAAACCCTCAAGAAGGCTACACGGCAACAACAATATCGTAACGTTATGTCAGACATGATTTAAAATTGCCTAAACATGGTGCTTAGCTGAGCCTTGCCTTCTGTAACTCCTTATTTAATGTTTGAAGGTGTATTTTGAAACTAGATTAATCTGCTATGCAGTGTACGTATATAAAGTGTACGTACATCGCATCAAGCTTCCAACCTGCTCTTTTACCACTTAAATTGAATTTGAATAAAAGATGTTTGTGGTGGTAGAGGATTTCAAGGCAATAAAAGAAAGAAGGGAAAAAAATACCGTCCCATTGTTTTTAACTTGAACTAATCAGCTAAATCATTAATTTAACAACATGACAGCTGATTACAAACACACTCAAAAAAACCCCCTAAAACCAAAGGAACCAGCCAATCAACCAAAAAAAAAGGCCAAACAACCCCCCCACCCCCAAGCCCCACAAAAACAACAGCAAACTCCCAAACCAGAATATTTGGTATATTTAAATCTTTGCACTACAGAATCTGAAGCAAATAAACAAACTACAAATTAAGTCAATAAAGTAGGCTGCAATTTCTCAAGGTACCAGTGGAGGAGACGACTGCCCAGACAGAGCAGAACATGAAAGCTGGATGTCGAAATTTTACAAATGCCCCAAATCCACATTAGCTCCCAGCTCTGCTGCTGCTTGAACGAAAAATAACTCAAAGTACTGGAGACTGAGCTTTAAAACTGGTTAAACAAAATTGTCCAATTATACAAGGAATATTTATTCCAGTAACCATATCCTTCAGACTGCTATTTGAATAATATTCTGAGGCTTAATTATGGGGATGAATAGCAGCATTAGCAATTCAAAGCTGGATTCTGCTATTACTCTGGTGGTTGTTTCAGAGGGACCACTCTGCGCTTAGGTACACATCTAAATAAAACAGGATAGCTGAATCTCAGCTGAATAAATCACTCAGATGCCAAGACAGCTATGCCAATAATGTTACTTTTCTGTTTATTTAATTAATTTTGGCTATTTGATTGCTGGTTTAAGCTCTTCCAGGAATAGGCTATGTTCTTTTCTTGTCTGAGTTAAAATTAGTGAGAACTGCTTTTGCAGAAAGACCTAATTCTACTTGTCAATACTGTATTTCTTAATCCTAGGCAGAAATTAAAGATGAATATTAAAAATGGAGATGCAAATGCAGTTATGAACTTGTTCATAATTCACAGAGACTTTTAGAAAAAAATTAAATTAACTTAATATCTTGGTTTTTTTCATGACAGGATATTTTTACCTCCCTTTAGATTAACAAACCATGTTTAAAAAAACAGCTTTCAGTGAGATGTTGAGCAGTCAAAGAATATACACCTACTTTTGCTTTATCACACCATCTCAAATGTAATATCAGCACTCTGCTTCCCACCTCGTAAGGAAATGCACTCAATTACCACACCACAAATTTCCTACATGACACCACCTTTTTTTTTTTTCTTCCCATCAGCAGTGATTTAAAACATTTAGTTATTTTAAAAAGCTATTTATATAGTGACTCATCCCCAGGGTAATTATCTGTAATTTACTCTTTGCTTGTTCCAGAGGAGTGGAGAGGGAGTAAGATGGAGTTGCCTTGCTCAACGGGGCTGGCACAAGCTGGTGACTCACTGAGGTGGGTGGTGGGTCCCCATCAGCCTGGCATCCTCCTTCTGACTCCTGAAATGTAAGACTCCCACAGAGGAGCCAGTAATTTAACAAGAAAAAAGCTCCCAAAAGAGTCACAGACATCCCCAAGTCACAGTCTGATAACAGCACTGTGTGACTTTACACTGTAAATTACTCTACAGCTTTAAAACGTTTTCAGCAACATATTTCTTCCACTTTTAATGCATCAATGGCAAAATATATAAGATATATGGCAGGAGAAATGTTGGATTTTATCTTCTTTAACTTCTTTATCTTCTTATACCTGATGTTCTCTTGGGAAAACTCAATCTTGTTTTTCTTAGAGGTGAATAACACTGCGTGACATTAGTGGGATAAAAAAAAAAAGCCAGTAAGACATGGGCAGGTTTGGAAAGCCTGTACCAGGATACATGTCATCCAGCATTAGCTTAAGAGAGATAATGCAGAAAGGCAGTGCTTGGATAGTATCTGAAAATCTATGCCAGTTTCCTGATTATTTCTGTTACAATGGCAGAAGCCTTGACAGGCCTGGGAAAGAAAATCTGAATTTTGAAGCATAAATATCTCACTTTAGGCAGATCCAGTGTACAAGCCTGCTACACTACCTTATACCTCATGACACATTACACTAACTTTACATTATATTAAAGCTTGTGTTAATTTTATATTACAGTGAAATATTATTTTTTAACATTCAAATAAAATTTGAGGCTCATATACAAAAGAATAACCTCAGTTATTCTTTGGAATGCCTTTACATGGCATTATGCCTATGGAAAATCTGTGCAAGAGGTCTATGAAATTATCCAAAGGAACAGCAAGCTCCAAGAGCAAATTTCATTTTTCTGAATGCAGCATCAAAAATAAATTATATTCTGCTCATCATCAAATTTCAGGGTCTCAGAGGGCCTGCATGCAAGGAAGACTGACTGGCTTCCCAAAATCTCAGCTCTAGCCATTAAGAATGCGATTTTAATGTTACAGATGTTTCACTGAGGACATGTGCTTAAGAAGCCTGTCTCTTCCCTCCCTCCCCATCTGACAGACTCCAGCATTCACAGGCCCTTGGAGCAGCATCTGCTTCCTTCCTGCTTCAGCTGGCCAGGCTGTTTCTGCAGTCATTCATGAGAAAAAACAAAACAAAACAAAACAAAACAAAACAAAACAAAAACCTCAACAAACATCCCAAACAAATACACAAAAATTCACAAAAGAATAAAAAGAGATGAAACAAAACTAGCAGGAGCACACCAGGCCCCTCACCAGTGCATGTCAGAGAAAACTCCCCACAAACTGATGAAACTCTGCTTGGGTGACAGGTGTTCAGTGGAAAACAAATATATTAATTATGAAACCCTAAAAATGGCCCTTGGCACTTAGCAGAGGAGATGAATCACTTTTTACAGCTTAACATCGATTTAAGCACTAAAAACCTATGAAAAACTTACTCTTTCTTCATTGTTTTATTTCAAGAAAAAAAAAAAACTTCTAATAAAAAGTGGGTGCCTGAGCAAAATGCCAGGTATTATTGAAATTTAGAATACTAGTGCCTCAAAATGAAAGTGTTAGAAATGCCAATAAAGGCATCTAATTCATTCTCATTGGTCTTCCTTTTCTACCAATCATCAGGGCCATCAGTGAGAATACCTTCAAATACCAAATAAAAGACTTATTTGGGTGAAATACTGTACTTTGTAGAAGACAAGATGAGATAATGATTTCTATTTTTTTTTTCTGCGTGAGTGACTTCACATTTACACCTCTCCAGAACAAGGCAGGAGTGCCCTAGTATTTGGCAGGATGATCTTCTTAGGGAAAACAGTGTAAAGAAATTTAGTTTTAAAGCAGTTCCTGAGTTCCTAGTCAGCTCCAGTTCGTGCCAAGGATTTCAGCGCTGCCAAAGGCACAACACTGCTGAAAGTTGTAATTCTGAAACCGGGAGTGGTCTGTCATGGCTTGAAATACCACACAGTTTTACACACACAGACGCACACATGATGTCATATGTGGTTTTGAGGAGATGTGAATGCTCCAAAAGAGCAGAAAACGTAATGAGAAGGTACCCCTGGCACCTGGGTGTCCAAAAAAAGAGTGTCCTCAGAATGGCTAAAAGTGGGCAAGGCTGAAAATCAGTGTGCAGTAGTATTTGCTCCTTTAAATGTCAAAGAGCACTCTCCAGCAGCCAAATGAATAATCTTAAAATAAAATGCTGAAAAAAGGCTGCAAAATGCAGTTATAGAAGTAGCTACCTGCTAGCATCTATTGCACTTGTGGATGCAAAAACCTACCTGGGAAATCCCCATAGTCACACACAGAAAGCTTTGCCTTCCAAGCCACGCAATTTCATCTTTTCATATTTCAGTCACTTGCCTGAAGCTGTTTCACTTGGTTGTTTTGTGTGCTTTAAGGGAAATTTTGCTACCAGTTCTTGTGTGAATGCGGAATTTTAAAATAACATCACACACCAAGCTGCAAAGTAATAATGGTGATAATATTTTTTATTTTATGTCTATTCTCCCACCTGGGGAAAAAAAAAAAAAAAAGATGATAAAAGCCCACTCAGGTGGTCACAGAGTGTTTGCTGGCTCTGGACTGGTATGGGAGGCTGGATTAAGTCCCTCTGTGTGGTATTTGATCTGTACCGCACCACTTGAAAATATTCAATATGCAACATCCAACAGCATAAAAAAAGGGTTCCAACGACAATAAAAAATGCCCTAAACAGGTGAGAAAATAGCAGTTAAGACAAATAAACACCAACTCTATTCAGTCCTGCAGTATCAGTCACTAACCTTAATGCATGAACTTTCTGTGTCGCTATTTGCCATTTTTAACCCCAAACTAACTTCAGCCACACCCAGGCTGCCCACTTTGCCTCATGGGAATACACACTGGGAAGATCAATAAATACACAGGAAACCCCAGAGTCTTTCAAACCCTAAAATCTCAGAATGAATATGAATCCTGCAATTTTCAGTGCTTTCCCAAATACTTTTCAAGTCTTGGAAAATAGTCTAATGTGCCAGTTGCAAAGATTGTGCTGCCGTCCTTTTTGGGGAATGAAACCGCATAAACCAGCAGGCAGACAGCAACTTTATCGTATTAAGATTGGGAAACACCTCTTAAAACATTCAGCCACCACATTAAATTCTTTAGATTGAAAGCTGAGGAAAGTATTCAATATTTTCGTAGAAAATACATCATCATAAATAAAACTGCACAGGACCAGGGGCATACAGTTCTTGGTTCAAATGACTGGCTTCATTGTAGGCCTTACAAAAGAATTAGCTGCTTTTTTTTTCTTTTCTTTATTCACATATAAGTCTAGAGTACTCTGTTCAGCATGACTTGGGGTCAGCATGCTGCTTTACCAAGATGATTTCCACACAACACGATCTCCATCACAGGAAACCTGAACTGTAAATTGCATAACGTGCCAAGAGGAGAATTCAAAGGAGCAGATGGCAGATAAAATGAGAGATGTGGTGTTGGAGGGGTCCCATGCAGGGAGACGTGTCGCTTTGGTTCAATGTGTGTTTTTTAATCATTTTTTGGTAAATTCGTGGACAAAGAGAGAGCCCCACCATAAAGCTATGCAGCATGAACACAGGTGTGAGAGAAGAATCAAGTCCTGGTGCAAGAAAGGCAAAGAAGATATTTTTAAATGAAAAAACCACTATTTTCGTTGCTCAGGTAAAGTCTGGAGACTGGAACTTACTGCTTAAATAATAGACACACGAGTATTCTCTTCGAACATTTCTGGGTAGAAAAAAAAGAAGATCCTATGAACTTTGCAGCTAATATTGGGTTTATATTTAACTTCAGTACAACCAGAATAAATACTGACTATACCCATCCATTATTGCATAGCACTGGAAAATATAATTTAAAAATACGTGTGATATGGACTGTGGCAAAGCAGAGTCAGGAATTCCCAGTTTCAGTAAAACACTGCCCTTATCTAGATATCAAAATTTTATTGCCACAGATCTGGGGTCAAAAACAGTGATAATAAGCCATATATCAATTTGTCAAAGGGTATCTGCAGAGGCCATGTTGAACCTGGATCTCTTCAAAAATAACACACTGTTCTGCCCTAAAATATGACTGGCAAGGAACCTTACTTCAAATCTTGGCCAATTTGAACAAATTTCTGTGTCCTGTGCTGGTTTTACTGAGCACACAAACTTCCTCTCTGGCACCTGTACTTCAAAAAACAGGAATGCCAAACAAGAAACCTGCACAAGTGTGAATGCAGGTGATTTTCCTCTCTTGCTCACATGAACGTGGCTTTGCCAGGTGCCAGCTAGGCAAAAGGACTGTGATAGGAGATAGAAAAAAATACACCTGGTGTGAGGTTTCTTTATTCTTCTCAGAAATGCTGCATTTTTCCTCTTAATTTGTCATGCACATCATCCTTAATTTTTCAGAAAATAACTAAAAATTGAGGCCTTTCATCAATTAACAAGGGAAGACCACTTACACTGACTTTTCTTTTATCTAGGTGAATAAAGCTGTTGACTGGAAGCCAATAGTTTATCAGCCTCTCTGAATCCACCCCTGAAAGAAACATTTTCACAGCAGCCATCAGTGAGCACTCTGGTGCTGCTCCATGCCCTTCACTTTTCATTAGAGTAGGAGTCAGGCTCATTGATTTTGAGTTCTTCTCTTTTTTTTTTAAAGATGTTTTTGTTTCATCCTGAGTGTACAGATTTTTCCATGTCTCACCTACTTTCCCATACATCTCTCAGAGCAGATTTATTCATTTTCAGTGCAGGGTTTTGCATTTCCAAGGGGTGCTTAGCACCCTTTCCTGTGGCTGCAATTCATAATCACTCCCAACCAGCGCCTCCCACTCTGCGAAGAAAGAGCTACCAGGCTCTGGAGTGCTGTGCTAAATTTCTGGCCTTCATTTTGGATTTTCCCCTCTTCTGTTTCTGCAAACAGATGGCAAAACCTCTCCTTGCATTGCCCCCTTCCAGCTCATGTTGGATGGGGTCTAGAACACTTCCACGCATTCCCGTCTCTCTGCATGCTGTCGCAGCCCATCACAAAAACAAGGATTACTATTATAACCTGCTCTCCTTGGCACTGGAGGTGCTGGAAATGCTTTTAACTTGGGTCGTTTCAGGTCAGAATAATGAAAATCAATACTTTTACCCTTGCTTCTGGGCTCAGTAAAGACTTGGGCTGGTCAAAAGGAGGCATAAAGAAATAGGACATGCACAGAGACAGCTGTGGGCTGGAGGGCCAGGACACAGGGAATGGCTTCCCACTGCCAGAGGGCAGGGATGGATGGGATATTGGGAACTGGGAATTGTTCCCTGGGAGGGTGGGCAGGCCCTGGCACAGGGTGCCCAGAGCAGCTGTGGCTGCCCCTGGATCCCTGGCAGTGTCCCAGGCCAGGCTGGACACTGGGGCTTGGAGCAGCCTGGGACAGTGGAAGGAGTCCCTGCCATGGCAGGGGCTGAAACTGGTTGGGCCTTAAGGTCCCTTCCAGCCCCAAACCATTCTGGGATTCCATGGTTATTGAAATACGCTAAATTTAAAGGACTATTTTCCTTTTTGCTTCCATAGCCTTTATCTCCAGCATGCAGGGTAAATACATTCAGTGTGTGGCCCCGGAGGTCTGGGAAAATGACCAGCAGACACTCACATGGTCAAGGAAGCCTTGGCTGGAACTGGATTGATTTTCGTTACAGTTAAGTACACTAGCAAAAAAGAAATTACTAGCTTGTCTTCTCCATCATCTGCTTTGTTCAGGACAAAACCTGAAAAATAATCTTTTGTTGTTTGTTTCCCTGTTTTTTTAGTTTTTTGTCCCCCACCTCTATATGTTAAAAATAAGTATATATTAAGTAGAAGTGGAAAACTTTTTATTTGGGTCAACCAAAGAAATTTCCATGCTTGTGGTGAAACATCTCAACTTCAATCCTTTGAAGAGGAAAAAAGAAAAACTCACCCATCTTATAACCCTTGAAACATTCTTTTAAAAATATCAAAATTAGGCATCGATAAACACTGTCTCAAAAAATTAAAATGAAAGTAATACATTTTCATAAATATTTTCCTAATTTTTTTAGGTTACACTTCTCTCTGTTAGTTTTTAGGTCAAAGATATGTGTTTGTTTTTAAAGTTAAAAATTCCTTCTGAATTTAACAGGCACTCATGAATAATTTGCATGCCCCCCGTGGCATTTTCCAGTTAATATTCATGCAAGGAAAAGTTCAGGTTCAGAGATGGGTGATCCAAGTGCTAACAGATGCAGTTTTATTGCATTGTCAATTGCTCAACTTTATACAGCATTATTAATGTTAACATGAAATACTGACTTAACTAAGTCAGTGGAGTTGCTGAAGTCTAACAAGGACTTAAATTAAAGACAAAGACAAAATGCAAAAGACAAAAATTAATCCCAAACATTAATTTTTCCCCCTCCAAAACCTTTTTCACCATGAATTTTATGATGACTTCACCAATGAGAAAATAATCTCCTTAAAGAAATCCACGGGAATATTAAAATTTGCCTTAAACCACCTATGTTAAGCTCTACGTTAATTACTGTATACAGCATTCTGCGAGCTCTTTCTACATCAAAGATTGTTGTGACTAAGTACAAGGTACATTGAAGAAATCAGACATGAAAAATAGCAGTCATTAAATATTCATCTGGTGAGCAAATCGTTCCACTTCATAAATATTCCGTGTTTTAACCTAGTGAATTTTATCCATGACTCTGCATGAAAAGGACACAATGACAAGCTACAGATTTTAAAAATACACACACAAACATATATACAAACACACATGCCCTCCTCCATGTAAGCTGACAGAGCAAAGTGTCGGCTAAAATTAAATGGCCAATATCTGGCTGAATTTTCTTCGCTTATGTATCTCCTTCCTGATTCCCTGAAAGATCTTTAGATGAGATCCATTTTAATAAGTGTGAAAGGGACTGACTGGATTTATTGTCTCCTGCTGACCTGGAATAAATCGATGAAATACGCATTTATATTAACTTCCACCGGCTGTGCTTCATTTACTGTACCCCCTTGCAGCTTGAGAATTATTCCAATGGCCCCTCACACCACTTCATAATGTAGATATTTGCTGAAATCACCAGAATTTTGTCTAGCCGGGACAAAATTCCAGCTTACAGCTCCAGGATAATTAATTCCTCTGCAATTAGGTCAATCTTTCCCAGTAGAAAGCGATCATGTAAATTTTGCTACCATTTCGCCATCGCAAATGCAAACCTCAATGAGTGGAAGGCTCAGTGAGGTTCTTTTTAGCTGTTTTCCCAAACTTCTTCAATCTTCACCCCACGTGCAGCCCCCCAAGTCTGGAGGAGGCCAGGAGCTGCTGGTCTGTGTTTGGCTGCTCTGCGTCAAGGTGGTCAATCAGGTCTCAAGAGAAGGAGCTTTCTTCCCCCATTTGTGGGTTTTTTTTGCTTTGAGGTTTTTCTGTGGGGGTTTTTTTGGTGTGTTTTTGGGGTTTTTTGGTTTGGTTTTTTTGTTTGCTTGTTTTGTTGTTGTTGTGTCTTTTGGTGGTGGTGGTCTTTTGTCGTTGGGGGAATTTTTTTGTTGGTTGGGAGTTTTTGTTTGTTTTGTTGTTTTTTGGGGCTTTTTTGTTTGTTTTTTTGGGGGTTTTTAAATTTTTTTTTGGTTGGTTAGTTTTAGATGAGGCTTTTTGTTTGTGTCTTTTGGTTTTTTTTAATGTTTTTTGTTTGTTTGTGGGTTTTTTGTTTGTTTTGGTTTTTTTTGTTTTGGATTTGGGTTTTTTGGTTGGTTGGTTGGTTGGTCTTGTTTGGCTTTGTTTTGGTTTTTAGAAGCTTCTGTTCTCCTTGAGGGAGAGGACAGCTCAATTTAATGAACTTTCCTTTTCTTCTTCAGTCATACCTGATTTTGCCAAGCAACTTAAACAGTGACAGCAAAGTGAGTGACTCGGTAAAAACTAAGAAATATCAGATGCTCTTTGCTTCCAAAGAAAATTGATGAGGAAAGATGCTAATGGTATATCCATGTTATCCACAAAAACTGAACCACTAAACTTAAGAAAAACAAAATGTTTTCTGTCCATATTCCTTCTTCTTCATCTTCTAAAGCCCTCTGGCCTTTCCTGGACACCTTGAAGACTTTAAAGGATACTTCTGATCATTCTTCTTGCTCTGCACTGCATAGTGTCATGGGGGAGGCTGTTTTTTCTTAAAACAATCCAAATCACAATTCAAAAAAAATCTTTCTGATCAAAATATTGAAAAGCACTTAGAACTTCTTACTAGAAATAACCTTCCTTGTTTTGTTTTGGTTTTGGGTTTGGGGTTTTTCTTACCCCTGTATTCTGTGTACATCTTTAAGTGTGATATTCCATGAATAAGTGTTCTAACTAATTGGGATTACTATTGTAGTTTGGGGAATTATTTACAGAATCACAGAATCCCAGAATAGTTTGGGTTGGGAGGGACCTCAAAGCCCATCCAGTGCCACCCCTGCCACAGGGACTCCTTCCACTGTCCCAGGGTGCTCCAAGCCCCAGTGTCCAGCCTGGTCTTGGGCACTGCCAGGGATCCAGGGGCAGCCACAGCTGCTCTGGGCACCCTGTGCCAGGGCCTGCCCACCCTCCCAGGGAACAATTTTTTCTGTATATCCATCCTAAATTTTCCCTTTTCAGTCTGAGCCCGTTAATCCTTGTCCTATCACTGCTACTCCTGGTGAAAGTTTCCTGGTGAAGGTAGGCTTCCATCCTATCCTGCTGCTAATGCTAACTCTTCAGGTTGTTGATATATCAAACTTCTCCCAGCTCTCCCATGCCAAACCAAAGGATGAATAAGGGTCTTGGGAGGCTTTCAAAGGTATTTCCCACACACATCCCGTAGTCTACACAACCACTTGGAAGTCTCAGCCTGTTATCATTGCTATTCTGCAATAAAATTATACTTACAAGTTGCCATGACCTCTTACTTTGTTATCATGGGTTGTTTTTGCCTTTATATTTGCAGTCAGAACATCGTTGCCGTAGCGCCAGTTGTGCCTGGCGTTATGATAACCAAGGATTCATCTGGACCCAGAGCAAGCCCATGTTTAAGAATACATTCTAAAATGTGTAGAAAATGCTCAACAGTGCTGAAAAATCATAATTTCTCATCCAGTTTTATACTGAGTAACAGCCATTGCTAATATTTGGGTTAGAATAATATCTGCAACATGCAGTTGTCTGCATGACAGTGATTCTGCTGAGTGTCTGAAGGACAGATTGACATCTTTTCCTGCTTAATGGCTTTTCCATCAAAAATTTATACTGTAAATATAGTCTTTTATATTGTAAATATTTTCTGTTTACCCGCTGATCGAATAATTACAGAACCACAGAATCATTTAGGTTGGAAAATGCTTCCAAGATGATGGAGACCAATCTGTGACCCAGCACCACCCTGTCACTTGCCTGGTCCTCCTGTCCACACTGTTTTTGATACAAATCCTGTTGCTGTTGCTGATATACCATCCATTTTCCATCGTCTCAGTCACTCCTTTTCAATAATAAGAATAAATGTTACCGTCAATAAGACTCCTGAACACTGAGATATAAAACATCTTAAAAAAAAAAAAAAAAGTAAACATATAAAGTTAGTTTGGTACCTCCTACAGTGATTTTAAAACAGATTTGGGTAAAGTTTTCTGGTTCTTGTGTCTACATTTCAGCAAAGGCTTGAAAATATCAAAGAAAGAGGAAATTAACAGAAATATTACCAGAACAACTAACAGTAGAAATAATCAGAAGTAAGGGTTAGAGAGTTCTGTTACTTGGCTGATGTGAACAAAAATAGAGAAGCACCTGAGCACTATTTATACATAGAAAATAAATCTAGTGCTGGAAAGCTGGTTTTGTCTGTTTATTTGTTTAATTGTTGATATCCACCTCAAAAGATGAAGTGATATTTCCAGATGAGGTTGTAACTGCAGATTGTACCGTGGTGGAAGTCAGATAAAGAGTCAGGGGAAAAAATAAACCACATCTTTGAAATATGCATAATCTAAACAATGCCATTTCCCACCTACTTTTAGAGCAGAGACTGCCAACTAGATCACCTTACCAAAATCCCTTCTCCAAATCCCCTCTTCTTCCTGGGTTTATCCTATTTGTAAGCTTCCTGGGGACAGCAAAGCTTGAGGGTGGCTCTTTGGGCTCTGGGCAGCGATATTTGGGCGTGATGGCACATTCTGATTAACAGAGCTCATCCTGCATGTCCTAGGGAAGGCCTGTTCTGCTCCTGATGATGATGGATCCTCACAGACAGCTGCAAATCTAACTGCATTCAGGTTATGAGCTTGTGAATAACGGGCCCTGAACACCTGTTTAAAATGTTGAAGTTCAGGTAGACTGTTTTTTTACATTTTTAACTTGTTCTGGTCTCTGTGAAGCGAGAATACACGGCACCTGCGTCTTCAGCTTCGCTGCCGAAGGGTTTGGTAACCCTTGTCCAGTGTGAGAGGATACTTTCTCTGATCCCAAAGAGTGGAAATATGTGGTCCTGAGGATGATATAGTCCTACAGATCCCATTAAATTGCAAAAAACCCTCAATTTCTCTGAAGTTTCTCTTGAACTGTGCAGTCACTAGCCTCTCCCTCTCTTGTGATGCTGTTCAGCTGCTTTGCTAGGCTGTTTTGATTCCTTTTAATCAGGCTCCCTTCATCACTTTGTTCTCACCAGGCAGGCCATCACTGCTATGTTTCACTGTACTCCACTCTGGTTTTCCATTAATCACATCCTCTTTTCTGCTCCACTTCTCACCAGACAGGGTGTTGCCACTGTGATTTGGGTACTACACGCTGGCTAACGACATGAAAAAAAAAATTCTATGTTTATGATGCTAAATTGTCTCCTTCCTCTCCAAATATGGTGGTGAAGGCTGTAAAAATGCAAATGAACTAGATTTATAGTGTCACCCACAAGTCCTGTCTCCTCTCCTACTCAGCCTGGAGAGTTCTCAGGCTCCAAGCAGAACTGTCACACCTTCAAGCCAAGTGCCTTCAGCACAGAAAATGCAGTTTTTGGGGTTGCCAAGTCAAAGCAGAAGAGCACAGCTACTATGGACCATTTTTGAATGAGCAGAGCTCATGAGAAACAGAGATTCAATGCTGCTTGTTATAGGACATGAAATTAAATTCAGTGGCAAATGAAATTATAAAAAAACAAAAAAAAAATCTAATCCAATACTGATTAACCAGATTATTGTAGTTTCATTATATTTTTTTTCCTAAACAAGCCTCGGATATTTCTCCTAAAGTATGGCCACCAGTCTGATTTCAGCAAGGCCAGACAAAAAGTGTGTAATTTAAATCCTTCTGTATTTAAGTGTAAGATGCATGAAAGAAATGCTTAACACATCCCAGTTCCTATCAGTATCAAGATTCCTAGCCTGCTAGTTTAATATTTACATTCCTTATTTTAGCAAACTTTTTATTTCATGGTCTTTGAGCACTCATTTATTCAGCTGCAACACGAGAAACATAATTAATCTATTTCATTTTTAGCTATAGATGCTTTGAAACTGCTCAGGCCCCTTCTTCCACCCTGAGAGGGGAAGTGGTGAATGCACTGATGTCTCAGAAACACCCACCTTGCATTCATATATTTATTTACTTTTTTTATGCCTCACTGGTCAGGATCTGTTGGTGTAATATAAGTAAAAGTGATCCCAAAGTCACCACCGGTGAGGACAAAATTAATCCAATGCTCACTTTTGTTGCTGACTTAGGCTAATGTATTGTTCAGCTACGAGCTAATGACTGCTGCAGATGTTTCTTATTTCATGCCAGGAAAAGCAGAAGCTGAAATTAAATATTTTCTTTTTATGACTGTCATCGTTCCCCTTATAAATTACAGCCCATTCAGTCATATTTTTGAATAAATCAAATGACACTGACAACGCAGTTTTCCTATCTGCAAAAATTAATCTTAAAGGACCAAATTCTGGCCTCATTAGACTGTTCATAATGAGTAATATAACTGATGATTAAAAAGTTAACCTGCCTAAGATGGAGAGGAAAGTAATAGGAATTTTTAATCAAGACGTGCTTCTCTCTCTCAATTGCAGCAAGATTACATCTGTGCTTGAATATGTTGCCATACATCTGTCTTCATGTTATTTCACACCCTTACTGCCCTCATCTTACTCGTGCATGGAGAAAACTGACACAACTTCAAAAAAATGCTTTTTTTTTGATTTAATGTCGATTCAAATTGAGTTTGACAGAACTGGATATTTGATATGAACTGGGTGTTTTATATTTCTAGATAATAGTAATATAACACACTGAGATTTAGCTCTCAAAAATATTTTTCTTACTGGTTTCTCAGGGCTTTAAGTCCTGACCCACAACCACAATTGTGGTGCAAGCCTTGATCTGATCACTGCCAGTGCAAATGCAGGTCTTGTGCTAACACAGGGCTGCAACAACTTCTCAGAACCCTTTCTCAGGTGTATCTAAGTAGCTAATAATCTTTACTAATGATGAAAACTCCTCTTTGCCACAGTAGGAATGCTTTTAGTTCGTGCTGTCCCAACAGGAGAAAGCTGGTTAATGTAGGAGAAAGACACATCTGCCATAAGAACATGGTTTTTGTGTGCAGAACTAAACCCAAAAACACGGTTTGGAAAATCTGAAAACAGTATGGTGGTGTTTTATGATGTCTTTTAATCAACATTAGTACTTAGACAAGTATATTCTGCTGAGCCCCATGATACTCACTGTAGGTTCTCACTGAGAATATAATTTTCGTCTTATTTAAATGCAAGATGTTGGAACTGAGCTTTTCACCCTTTCTAAAGCTCTAGTCACTGCAACTACTGAATAAATAAGGAAACAAGAATTTTTTTAATGAGTGTATATGTTGCTATCACATTGCAGAAGAACTGGGCATAAAATATCTCATTTCTTCAGCACATTTCTAATCACATATTATATTTTCTTCAGGTACATTCTTACTTGGCACCTCCCCATTGGTGGCTTTTGCTGCAACACATCTGACAGTCTGGGGACTAACATACTCCTTTTATTCTTGCTTTTTTTTTTGTTTATTTTATTGTAGTTGGTCTTATAAAGGACATCAAATATTCATTCATAGCCAATTAATTTAACCTTAAATATGCATTTGAAGCTGCAGTTTCTTCCAGTCTATGTTGGAAATGAGACAACAACATCAACAAATGAGGAATTTTACATCTGCCCTGTTTCTGTTTGCATCATGAAACACATCAGAATCCATGAAAACTTTTAAGCATGTTTGGAAGAAAAAGTAATTCTAAGGCTGTTACCACAGCAGCAGTTGTTCTTTCCTCTGCAGTTTTCCCTACACCTGCATTTAGAAAGACCGGTTGAGCAGACAGAGTCAACAGCAGCCAAATTGTTATTGCTGTTCAGAGCTAGGAGGAGCTACAAGAAACACTGACTGGGATTCTGGAATTTACAGATATCTTGGATTTCCCCTCTGAAACCCTGAATCCACAGGCACATCCCTCTCAACTCTGTCTTCCAGAGTGTGAGATCCTACACAGGATAAATATTTGCAAGTGCTGGAACTTCTTTCTGTGATCTTTAGAGTGGGTTAAAGGAACAACAAATGCATTACCCAGAAGACATATCTTTCTGCAATAACCCATGTTTGTGTGGATGCACTGATATAAAGGGAAAGGGCCAGAAGGAGTTGAGTATGAATGGAAATGCCATATGCGAAGCGCCTCCACGAGGATTTGAAGTCTGAGCATTTGTATCCCATTCTCTATGCAGAAGAAGCTTGTATGGCAAAACTAAACATGCCTGGATATTTTGACCACTATGGTTAGCCTGCTGGGAAGTAAGTGTTGGACATCATTAAGGCTGGGAGAGCTGGGATTGCTCACCTGGAGAGGAGAAGCTCTGGGGTGACCTCACTGTGGCCTTGCAGGGCCCGAAGGAGCTGCAGGAAAGATGGAGAGAGACAATGGACAAGGGCCGGAGGGACAGGACCCAGGGAATGGCTTCCCACTGCCAGAGGGCAGGGATGGATGGGATATTGGGAACTGGGAATTGTTCCCTGGGAGGGTGGGCAGGCCCTGGCACAGGGTGCCCAGAGCAGCTGTGGCTGCCCCTGGATCCCTGGCAGTGTCCCAGGCCAGGCTGGACACTGGGGCTGGGAGCAGCCTGGGACAGTGGGAGGTGTCCCTGCCGTGGCAAGGGTGGCACTGGGTGGGCTTTGAGGTCCCTCCCAACCCAAACCGTTCTGGGATTCTGTGATCGAAGAACTGTGCATATGGAGTGGCAAACAAAGCAGATTGTATATGCATGTCTCATACCCATCCATTTGAAAAAAAACATTAAAACCTTGCATGCATTCATGCATATTGGAATTAGATATCTGTCAAAAGCATAGATCAGAAGAGTGGAACTACACATATTTGCACCAATTATGCATGAAGTGACACATAAACTGAACAGAATCATAAATAGCAAGGAATCTGAAGTGTGATTTCGCCAAATCATGAAGGTCTTGAATTCTACCTCACCCTTTTCCTAATTTCAGAGATGAAAAAATAAGGTCATGTCTGAGTCAACCTTCTGAATTTTCCAGACTTCAGAATTCCCTGATTTAGAGTGGAGCCATTCCCGTGCATGTTTCAAAATGAAGATGGTATTGATAACTTGAGAGCTTTTACCTCAAATTAGTGTTCTAATATTAGAGATGCAGCCACAGGGGAGCAGCTGAAACTTTAGTTTCAATCTCATTGATTAATTTCTCCTAACATAGGAAATAATATATTGACTCTCCTAACTCATGGTGCAATGGCAGTTCTCAAGCAGGTGTTCAGCTCAAGTACTGCACGTGAAATACTAGCTCTGCAACCATAATTCAGCATGAAACCTCATGCCTTAATAATTCTGGTCATTAATATAACATAAATATGAATTAATTATTATTAATCATTATTTTATAGCATCATCAAGTTGGAGAAAGCTGCACACCTGTGATACAACCTGAAAAAAACCCCCAAAACCAGCATCTCTAAGTTGAATTATTCATGTGCTTCATACAGTCAGCATTCCACTTAAGTCCTCATTATTCTCATTATCCATGAATGCACAAAAAGAGGAGCACGTGGCATGTAGTGTCTTTTCACCCCAAAAGAACCATCCCAGATAATTTAGTGGGCAAATGAAGGGGGAAAAGTAGGGGTATTTCAGCCTTGTTATTAACACCTGATATTAGCTGCTGCAGCATGGGCACATTTGACTTAACAGCAATAAGCCCAGACAAAAACTAAAAGCCTGAAATGGGGTAGGAAATGTGAGACACCCCTCTGGTATTTTCCTTCTTGTTATTTTGACAGATATTTTTCAAAGGTAATTATTTTTTATTATACTTTATTTTATTATCTCATATATAATTCCCCTGTTTTCTGGATTCCTTGCAATAAAACATGCACTTATTCTGTAGCCTAATAGGAGAAACTTTCAACCATAGACTTATTATGGAGTTCCTGTAATTACAGTTATGTTTGGGGAAAAAAATAAAGAAAAAAGAAACAACAACAAACCAAACCAATCAAGAACTAAAGCATTTAGTTATTCCCCTTACCTAGGAAAAATTTTATTTTGGGAATAAGTGAATCCCATGCTGGAAAAAGTTAAAAGGCCTCATCTGATCTACATCAGCACAATTCTTCTACATTCTTCTAAAACCTCTACCAACAGTTCTCAATGTCCTCAACATACTAAAGAATAAGGTATATTTGCCCAAGACTGTACTAGTTTTATATATTCCAGTTTAAAATCTTTAGCTAGTTCATTTAGTATTCTGGAACTGAACAAGGAAAAAAAAAAAGAGAGTAGATGTATTATTCTACGGTATTTTAAATGCTTAAAGGAATTTTGCATCTGGATGATGGACACCAAAGACCCTTAAGCAAGTGACTTAACAGAGATTTTAAATCAAAAAGGAATAGGCATAGGAAGGAATCAGATCACAGAGAGTTACACAATGAAAAGAAATTTCTGAGCTAAATTTAATATTTTCCAGTTAGAAATATTAAATTTATTAAGAGAAACATTTGGGTACTCTTAATCTTCTAGTCCTGAACAGAACTATTGTTCATTACTGGAGAAAAGCAAATGAATTATTGCATCTATTTTTTTTAGTAACAAAGAAGCATTTCCTTAATTCATTACTGAAAAACAAGTAAACATACATGGAGAGAAAAAAGTAAGAAAAACGGATTCCAAAACATGGTATATTTTGCTCTGCTTAATGAGCCCTTTATATAAAAAGTTTTGAAAAAAAAATCTGGTAAAAAACTTAAAGGGGAAGAGAAAAAAACAATAATAATGTCCATCTGTCTCTGGATCCAATATTCAGCTTTTAATTTGTGTTTCTTTTACTCTGGAACCAAATTGCATTTAGGACTCGCATTAAGTTCAACACCACCAGGTTTTCCATCTGATATTTTTTTCCTAAGAAGTATAAAATCTTCTAATCTGAATCTCCTAGGATGCCAGAATTAACATCTCATTAAAGACCAATTTGCTTTTTCAGCTAAAGAATCAGCTTCCTTCTGGCATTTTTATTTTTAGTAAGTTGCTTCCATACTGTTGAGTCACATCCTTCTACTTAAAAATCCAGGAGAAAACAATATTACATAAAATGGGAAAACAAACAGAAGCAGTGTTTCAAGAACATTTCTTAAGTATAAATTTTATGAGAAATTATGTTGTCTGATCTCTCAAAAACCAGCATAACTACTTACTTTGCATTAGCCAAGAAACTAAAGGAACAGGAAAATAAAGCTACCACCCCAGTGCCAGAAAAACAGAAGAGTCATTAATCCTGAGCATGAGGATGCTTAGTGATCCCTAATCAGTAAGAATTAATAATTCCTAAGGAGTGGTGTGTTTTAAAAGTATGAAAAATCCTGCAATTCTTAACTTCTTTAGAACTGGACGAGAACATGGAGACCTCTAGCATTTGGCAATGATAACGGCGTACATAAAAAAATGATCTAGTAATAGAAACTGTCTTGCAAGCAGAAGCAATTGATTAACAACAATAAAAAATATATGGTTTCCATGTTATAATAATAATAATAATGATCATCATAATAATAATAAATAATTAATCATTAGTAACAAAGTGGTGAGAGACCCATTTTAAACACCAGGACAGGGGCGCTGAAGAACAAAGTCAACCTGACATGGAACGCCACAACAAACAGCCCAGCAGCTGTGCCAGCGAGTCTCACAGGCACCTGGACCACTCCAGAGGTACTTGTGGATATGGAAATATGCAGGATATTGTGTACCACAATATTTATTTCATTAGATCTTGATGTGCCCTGTACTCTGCTGTTTTAATCCGATGCAGCTGCTGCCCACCAAGACCTCTTTTCTTCGAAGCTGCTGAATTATTTGAACACTTCTCTTTCCAGACAATGCTAAGAGCACCTATCCAAAGAGCAATTTCCCCCTGTCTGTCAGCATAAGCTCTCCAGATTTTTATGTGCTGCCTTTTTCACCGGCAAATCTGACAAAACATAACTGGTTTGTTCGACCTACTTCTTTTGAAGCTGGTTTAAAAAATATATAAGGCCATAGACA
>VXBT01006126.1:17338-36528 GCA_013400235.1 Oriolus oriolus | reverse complement strand
ACACCCAGGCCCAAGGGCCCCTCTCAGCTGGGGCCCCTCTCGAGGCTGAGCAGCCCCAGCTCCCTCAGCCCTTGCTGGGCACCGAGATGCTCCAGGCCCCTCCTCAGCTCCGCAGCCTCCTCCGGCCCCGCTCCAGGAGCTCCCTGGCCCCATGTCCTGAGGAGGCCGGACGGGACACAGCACTCCATGTGTCCATGAGTGTGAACCTCAAGAGGGCACATAATCCATGTAGCAGCATGTGATATGAAGGCATCTAAACTCAGGTTCAGCCAAGGTGTAAACTGGACTATGATATATTCATTTGTTGCTCCTGCGTCGCAGGCGCTGCCTCGCGCTTTTACAGCCACTTCACTACACGACGGTTTTACAAGAATATTAAGTAAGAAAACAGTTTATATATGCCAAAACCTCATCTCAGTACGGACACACTGCACAAACAAACTGTATTCTTGGCAGTGGTTTTTAATGTATTTTTATTATCTGCTGTATATTGTAAACCAAGCCTGAAAAAGGTGGGTAGCCGCATTGGAAATCCTCGCTGCTTCTTATGGAGAAACATTTAAAAATGAAGAGCTGGCAACAGTCATTGAAAAAGGATGAGAAAGGAACAAGTCAGATGGAAAAGAGAGTAAATTACAGATGTTCACAACTGGAGTGACCAAGAATGTGATGCTTTTACTATACTCTATTGTAACAGGGAGCTTTTTTTTAATAATAGGGAGTTATTTTAATAATAGTACATATAGATCCTTGGCTACTGAGCCAGACAACCACTCTCTTTCAGCTTCTGAAGACAGGCAAATGGTCCTAAAGCAATCAGTTTCTTGCCTGGCATCACAAGATGACCAACACATCTATCTGGAGGAATGAAGTGCCTGATAACTGCTTCTAGACAAGCACAAGGAAGGTTTACCTATCTGGTCTATTTTTTTTTTTTCATTTGTTTTTGTTTGTTTTTTTTTTTTTTTCCTGCAGCTTTTCTTTATTAACTACACCCAGGTAATGTAGTGTGGTTGTAAAGCAGTGCAATGCAGTGTAAACCCTGTTAATTCTGCATAGGATGCCCACATAATTTCATGCTTGGCATGCAATTGCTGTTCTTTGACACTTCACAGAGTCCTGAGTCTGCATACAGGGTATATATTCTTGAAACACAGGACTAAGAATAGAGTAAATCCAAAAGGAAGGAAAAAATATGAAGAAGGAGGTGAGAATAATTAATATTATGAATATGTATTCATAAATAAATTTAAACTGTTAAAAAAACAACTAAACAAACAAACAATATTTTTTTTCATCCAGTGTAGAGGAACAAAGGGATGAAGGTGATTACAGTTTAATAGGTAGACATAAAGTTATAAGTGTACATCAATGCCTTCTGATCCTTTTCCACTTTCCACATTTGTTAACATGGGATGCCACAACAGAGGACTGTGGGTTTTTTTCAGATTGAGAACAAGGCCTTTACATGGATTTCTACGAGATTAGCACCAGACCAGTGGAATATACGTATTATGTATATACAGACATATATATTCTGTCATTCTGTGATTACCACCAGTCTCCTACTTCTTCTTGTCCTTCTATTCCAGCTTATTTTCAAATGTGCTCATAGAATTCATTCAGTTTTCTTTCTCCCTTCACCCAAAACACAAAATGCACACCAGTTCCTGACTCCAGCCCCCACACTAACTTACAAGTGTTATTTTTCATCTTTTGCCATTGCTGCGCAGCAATTTATGCCAGCCACAAACAGCACAGTAGTTACAGATCAACCAGGTGATTACAGAAGCCTCATCATTCACCAACAGAACATATAAAAGAGTTATTGTGAGTGCACAAATACGTTGCTGCAGCCTGATCTTGACAAACAAAAAGACCGCAGTAAAAAGGACAGATAAATAGATTATAAAATTCAAGTCTGAAATTCAATGTATTTCTTCTCAAACGAAGGTATTAACAACAGCCCAGAGGCTCATTAGGGAATTCCTTTCTTTTTCTGTCTACTTGTGAGCCTCATTAAAGGAATCACCTGTTATTTTGTGTGTGTTGTAGCTGTGTTTTTGCCACTGGAACTTTTTATTTATTGGACTACAGCAGTACAGGCTTATATATATATTTTTTTTTTAAAGGTGCTGATCCCTCCCTTTCCCAAAGTCAAATTATTGTCCCCAGCCCTGTGCACTCCTGTGTACTGCTGGGACCTACAAACATTTTAACTGCGGCCATTTCCTTGCTTTGATATCTTGACCTCAAACTAACTCTCCGAAAATTCACTTTCCAGTGAGCTGTCCCAGACCACGAGGCAGTTACACCCACAGTTAGTCACCACTGTGGGGCTGTTATTCCCCACTCTAAATTCAGTTTTCTGCCCCAAATGAGGTGCTGTTTGGCACCACCCCTGCAGCCAGCACACAGCCACTGCTGCCCCAGGCTGAGCTGCCTCAAAGACAAGGAGCTCGAAGCACTGAACATCCTGGATGATAAAAGCTTTGTTTGCATAACACTTGGCACCCCAGCAGGTTTAAGGAGCAATAAATCTCTCCCGGCAAAGTTGGAAGCAAAAAACTCTTCCAGGGAGCTGGATCAGACCCCTGGTGCTGGGCCATGAGCTGTTACACAACAGCTCCTAACAAGATCAGCAGAACTGGTTTAAATCCAAAGGGTACCTGCCCCACTCTGGTGCCAGCCCAAATTTAATCTATTAATGGTGCTGATCCTGCTCAATACTGTCAACAGCTGCAGCATTTGAACTGTTTTCTCCATTGCTTAATTGAAGCAGCTGAACAATTTTTTAAGACAGTTTCTTAGGCTTTAATTTCCTCATAGTATTGCTTCTATCCTTTCCTCCAATTTCCCATCTCCTTTTCCAATCCAGCAACATTTAAACCACATTTTCTATTTCTCATATGTTTCTGATTAGTTCTTCACTTTTTAGCCAGACTTTTTTTCTTTTTTTTAAATTTATTTCAGCCTCTGTTGGTAGTGTTTGTCTTTCAATTTGTGTACAGTCTTTTCTGATTTTCCACTCATTATTTATCTGCTACAGCTTTCTTGCTATGCAGTTTAAAGCTATTATTTTTAAGAAGTGTCTAGAAACTCTCGAGTCCTTTAGTGTATTCTAGTGGCATATCAATTATGTCTCAGTAGTGTTTCAGATTGCCAAGTTACTAACCCAGAAATTGCTGTAAATGTCTCCTTCTAGTCTTGCTCTAAACCAAACATGCAAGAGGCATGCAAGACAGTTTGGAGAAATCAATAAAGAAAACATTTATCCCCTGCTTGTGTTGTACAAAAAAAAGCCTGAAAGGAAGCAGACATTTATTACACTGGACAAAAGTATTTGCTGAATTCTCCTCCTATGTTATTCAGAAATAAAGCGATTTAGGTTATGAAAGCTGCATTTGAAGTACCAGGATATTTTATACAGTTCAAGAAAAGTCACCTCAAACAACAATTTCAGCATTTTGCAACCTGTTTCTTCTTTATTCACCTACCCTGGTAGGTGACTGAAAGGAAGACAATGTGATATGAATATTTTCCTTTCAGCAGCTGCCAAGGAAGCCTGACAACACTGCCTGAAAAGCTCAGCTGTTGAAAGCAGTCTACAGGGCATCACAATAGAAAGCGTCTTGAATCATTACAGATCAAAGGCAGGCACTATTGCCCTCCACTACAGCTCTATTGAAAACATGCTGCAAATGAATAAATAAAAGTTAAGCATGAAGTAAATTTGGTAAGTTTCATTGTCAGGAGTAAAATGAAGACAACAGGTCTTCCCAGACAAAGCATATTAGCATGAAAATAGCTTAAAAACCGGGATCAAAGTACTTAAAAGTAAACAAAACCATGAAAAGCATTGAATTTATCACTGCTAGAGACCTCTGCATTTATCTTTGAAATCACTGGTTGGAGATTGTGGTTGTAAGCATTTCTGGAAATGCTTATCTATTTGGCAGCAAGGATGTAAGTTCCATGAACTTTTATTTTCTACTGCACTGCTCTTATTTTTAACAGCAAAATTGTCAGTACCTCTCTACAATCATCCACTTCCTCATCAATCCATCTGCTGCCTGGTCCTAAAGAAATCAGATACTCTCTAATGAATCAGGTCCAAAGCTTATTGATTTTTTTTTTTTTAATTTTTTTTTTTTTTTTTGGTTACAAAGCCCTGCTCCTGCTGCAGCTTCATCTGAGTAAACAGAACAAAACACAAACTATTAAAAATGGTGTGTGGAAAGCAGCAAACACACCTCTGGTTATGGCCATCCTAAAAACAAAACAAAACAAACAAACCTGAAAAACCAACCTAACAAAAATCCACCAAAAAAAAAACCCCAAAACAACTAAAAACCCCACAAAAACTTTGTGAGGCCCATTAGATAAGTGACTTATCTAATCTTTCTCCTGCCAAGTCTTTAAACCCCACTGCCTCCAGTTTGAACCAAGCATTGCCCAAGAGTTGGTACACCAGAGATAAGTGATATCACCCAGCTATGCTGAGGAGAAAACAAAACATTAAGCAGGAGAGGTCATGATTGGATTATGCCTGGCTCTGTGTAATGAACATATTTTATTGTGAGTGACACAGATTCTCTAGACATCAAAAATCCCTTTTCTATGGTATCGGTGTCTACGATTGCACGATTCTCTCTCCAGTTCCTCTTCTAGCAGTGTATGAAGCACTTTTGTTAATGAAACCTCTAGATTTTAATGAGATTTAACTGTTTTTTTCCTCTCTGAACAAATTTGGCAAGAGCCTGGATGTTTTCTGTTAGCTCAAGGGTTTAGGGTTTTTTTTTTTGTGTGTGTGTGTGTTTGCTTTGTTTCATTTTGTTTTGTTTTCTGCAGTGCATCTCACCGTTGCCACGTAGGTCAAAGTTCCAGGTGAGCACAAAATAGAAGCAAAAGTATCAAACATTCATCTTTTCAGTGACAGACTACAGCAGAGAATCTGAGCAGGGCATTTCTCAGGGAAGAGCAAAACCAAAGGATCTCAGTACACACAAAGAAAGCAAATCATACCTTATGTGTGGTCTCATTTCCTCCTGGGAAAGGGAAATTTTTGGTTAAATTGATGGTGACTGAATTTTACTACAGGTCTGTGGTAATATTAGAAAATTCAGTGGATTTTTTCTTTTTAAATTTCATTTTTTTCTTTTGTTTCGGTTGGTTGCTTTGTGGGGTTTTTTTGGGTGGGGGCTTTTTGTTGTTTTTTGGCTTATTTGATGTGTGTTCTTTTATTTTTTGTGGGTTTTTTGTTTGGTTTGGGGTTGGCTTTTTGTTTGCTTGGGGTTTTTTGTGCTTTGGTTTTGGTTTTTTTTGTGGGTTTTTTTTGTTAAGAGGGGAAAACACAATCCCTGTCAGAACCAAGATCTAAAAACTGGTCTACCATGTCCATTCTCCTGCATGCCAGGACACTTTGATATGGATTACTGCCCTGCCAGAAGCCAAGCAGGAAAAGAGACATCTCATCAATTGCTGAGAATTCATGGAAAATTTTAAAAAATCCCAATGAAAAACCCGGCCAACATCCAAGCACGTCGTATTTTAGATGGTTATTTAAAGAACGCTGTTTGACACACTGCTCTAAGAAGGTCTGGGGTCCAGCGTTTGAGGAAGGCCACTCCAACAAGTTTAGATGCCTTGACAATCGGCTGCAGGGTGGCCACACAAGTGACTCCTAAATGTGAAATTCAGATTCCAGATCTGCTGAATGAGAAGTCTTAACAATAATCCTAACATTTCAAACATTTACCTGACTTGAAGTGCAATCTGCTCCACGGACATCCAAAGGGGCTCTTGAAAGACAAAGCGGCCACCCTACACTGAGCATCTTGCAGGTTTTGTGCTCCCAATCTTGAACATCAAATTAAATGGAAACCAGGAGTACAGATGCCCCCAAATCAAACCACTTCTACATACATGTAGATTTTAGTTCTGAAATTCATAATCCTTCAGAAATGTGGTGCTTATTATCATTTGGGCACCCAAGACGTTTAGCTAATGCCAGCGTGTTCCCCAGCTGTCTGGGCGCAGGAATCGCACACACACATCGCACTGCTCCTCTCACTTCCCTTCTTCCCCTCACTTCTTATTTTTAAACTAACAAAACCATGAGGATGTGTCAAGACATCCTTCAGGTGTCCACGTGGCTAACATGTTTCACAGAATCACAGACTCAATTAGGGTGGAAAAGACATCTAAGATCTTCCAGTCCAACCTGCGCCCAATCCCCACCTTGTCCCCAGCCCAGAGCCCTGAGTGCCATGTCCAGGCCTCCCTTGGACACCTCCAGGGATGGGCACTCCCAACCTCCCTGGGCAGCTCCTTCCAATGCCTGACAACCCCTTCAATGAAGAAATTTCTCCTGATGTCCAACCTGAGCCTCCCGTAGCACAGCCTGAGGCGTTTCCTCTTGTCCTGTCACTGGTTGCTTGTGACACCCAGCTGTCTGCCCCCTCCTGTCAGGTAGAAGGGAGGTTGTCTACCTGAAATGCTTTGGTTATTTTAGGCTGGACTCAGACTTAGTATTCTGAACTCCAGCTTACAAACTCAAAAATAGCAAGTAACAAATTGGTGAGCAATATTATGGGCTGGTAATTTACAGCAGCACTAAATTTAGAGCATCTCTCTTCTCCTCTCAGGAGCTGCTCAGAGAGAGCACATTCATTTTCTCATCTTTCCCCCTGTGTCCTGCTCTTCTCCTCGCTCTTTTAGCTCCCCGCAGCCCAGCTGGGAACCACAAGCAAAGGCAGGTATTGTGTCAGGAGCATGCTCTCCTAAAAGCAGCACACCTCACACTCCCCTGCAATATTGTGGTGTTAGAACATTCATTACATATCTAACCTGATGTCAAATTCCAGCTTGAATCAAATATGGGCCCCGCTGCCTGGGTCATCCTCTTTCAAAATGCTGGCATCTCCACAAAGACTTTAGGCTCTGAATTCCTGCCATTTTCCTGTCTAATTCCCCCTCTCCAGAGAGAATTCCAGACCATCTTTAACCTGCAGTGCTCTATCCCTGTGTAGTGAACAGGCAGCAATACATTCCACGTAATTACAGGATAAATGGCACAAAAAAACTGTCCTGTGGAAAACACCAGCAGAGCAGTGGCTGATCCTGTGTCTGCCTGGCTTTCCACAGGGATGCAGAGGAGAGATTCCAACCCCCAGGCCACGAGCAGAGCACTTTCAAGCCACCAGCAGCCAGAGGAGCACCTCGAAGTGCGAGAAACGCTGCCACTTCCCATTGTCAAAGCAGGAGGTAGTAGGTGTGAAATAACATCTCCTCCTCCAGGGCTTTCCTGGAATTTTGTGATTATCATGATAAAAAAACCTGGGGGAAGTCATAATAATTCTGGCCTCTAAATATGAAATGCACTGAGAAGCCAAGTGCCTGTGTTTTTATTACTTATTCATGAGGCTAAAAACTGACTACAGAGTTTGCAAGACTCTCTTGAAACTTGTTTTTTAATAAGGATGCTCTTGTAAGACTTTCTGTCAGTAATGTAATGCAACGTAATCCCACGGGACACATTTTTATGTTAAAATGGCACAAAAATTATCTCTATTACCACCACATTCAGGAAGTGTTAATTATACATGATAGACTTTTAAGTCTGTTGTTACTTTCTACTTCAGGGACAAAGGGATTTAAAAAATAACAAAAATATGGGGCTGCACCACTGACAGGTTAGTGATTTCTTAGTTACACACCTACAAGCCACAGGCTTGACTTAATGAAGTTATAAATACGATGTTTATTTATTATTAATAACATATTATTATATGTTATTCAATAACTCCTTTTCCGTGTGCAGTAAAAATCCTTATTTTTGCTTGTTTCAGAATGCATAACGACACATGTACTGTCTACACTCACTCATATCTTGATTTTTTTACTTGTTCTATATTGAAATAAAAAGCGAAAAATCTCATCAAAGTCATCAGAAGATATTGATACAGGAATAAATGTGGTGTGAGGAAAATAATTGAACTCATTCTCTTCAGACTTAGAGAGAAAATGAGATGTTCAGCAGTGTAACTAAGCACATATTTATTGCAAAGAAGTCACCATACTCACACCTGCTCTTTTTTCCAGTCCATCCAAGAACACTTGCCAGGCATAACATTAAAGTCTGAAAAACATTATTTGAATAATCCCTCTATATATCTCATGTCATGAGCCAACAGCATCATTTCCACCCATAACACATCTCTTTCATCTTTAGTCCTATCTCAAATTTCAATTTTTCTCCAAGCACATAGAAATTAAAAAGGGGAAAAAAAAAGAAAAAGGCAGAAGGCAGTAAAAGATAACATCAGATAAGCCAAGCTCTGAATACCAACAGATTTTCAGGCACCTAGCACGTTTGCTGTCATTATCACCCTCTCCATGGCAAAAATCAAAAGGGATTATCTGGGCCATAATTAGGAATAGATTCCAAAGTGTTCGCTTTTTGCAATCAGATCTTGTTGTTCTGTTCCTTTTAAAGGTCAATGAGGATTATTAAAAAAAAAAAATAAATAAATAAAAATCAAGCTAGCAGCATATTATGGAGAGGCAGGTGGGAGAAGTCATTACAAGGGAATGGCAGCTTGTTTTGGGATCTTGCACTGGCATGGGCATGAGTGTTGCTACAACACAACATAAATATAATATTAATTCAGTTTTCAATTCAGTGTTGCTCAATATACCTCATACACAGTCAGCTTAAAGTCCCACATGGAAATCATTTGGAAAGGAGAAGTTCTCACTTAAATCTGACATTGAATTACCATTACTTCATCTTGGGGTTGGGGAAAAAAAAAAAAACAAACAAAAAACCCCACAATGTCTCACTCTAAAACATGTGTGGGTGTTGTTATTATTTCAGCCTTACCACGACAAAAAATTTTTAGGGAGAAATTTAGTTAGATGACCTTGCTAAGAAATTAATTACATAAAAAGCACCCTTGGTATGTAAAGAATACAGATTCTCACAGCTAGAAAATTTTAATTGTATTATAAATACATTGCATTTATACAATGTAAAATTGTATATATTTAATTGTACAAATAAATACATTGCTAGTTTAATTTTCAAGGAATCTGGCTGACTTACCATTTGAATTAATAAAATGTCTGTATTTCACAAGATCATCACTCCGAGACATAATTTAAGTACTTTAATCGTATCTAAATATTTATGTGGCTCCAGAGAATGTAGAAATGTTGGCCTTGTGTCTAAGCTATTTAAATAAGGTCCTTTAGGATGCCAGCATCTGGCTTTGATCCAGGTTCTTAGTTTTCTCCAAATTTTAATTCTGCAAAGAGTAGCCCATGTAAAAACAAACCACTGCAATGAGTCCAAAATTTAATTTATCATTAGTACAATTAGAGGCGACAAGTGACTTTCTGCAAGCAATTGCACCTTCAGTGAAGTCCAAAAAACATATAAGCTACAGCTGAAATAATGAACAATCAGAGTAATTTATGATGAAATACGATTAGTATGATGAATCATGGTAATTTATGATGAAATTCATAACTCTCCAAGGTTGCCATGAGAGCCCGATGTGCGAGATGAAAGCACAGCATCAACTACATTTTTGAGCTATTCAGAATGCTGCTTATGAGCTCTCAATCCTTGAAATCCTGCACAGCACACCCAACGGTGTTTTGTAGATACAGGTGTAGAACTCTTCAACTATTTCGTTTTTTCACAGGGTTTGTTTTTTCATTTTTTTTGAGGAGAAAAGCAGGGACGCACAGAGAAATAATCTAATCTGTTATCCATTGCATGTGAATGATTCTTGCTGATAATTCATCACAGACAAAGCGTGTGGACTATTAATGCTAAAGTCCCAGCTCCTTCAATGCTAACCCATTACCACCCAGCCTAAGAGAGAAGGTGGAATAAAGTATTGTATCCTTTTCTTATCAGTCCACTTGCCCAAGATATACTTCTAGGCAACAAAATTATCATATATTTACATTGCTGTCTTGTTTTGAGTTGGGATTTTTCTGTTTGTTTGGGTTTTTTTACACATTATTCTTCAACTAGATGCACTTGCATTAATATAAATTCAACATAAGTTTTTGGATGAGCTTGTCTTAACTGGCCCTTTCAGGCAATCCCCTCAGGGCAGTCTTCTTTTAAAGAATTGGAAATTGGTGCAATTGGATGAAAAAAAAAAATAAAAATCCCACCACACTCAAGGCACAGCATAAGAAAATGCAATTATCAAACAAACAAGCAAGGCAATCTCCAAACTTTGCCAAAACTAAAATACAGATATGACTCAGTTCTTTGTCAGACAGACAATGAAAGTCTGCTGTGGCTATTGACTGTCCTCCCACACAGCATCGACTGAAATGGTTGTCTCAAATTTGAGAGGTTTTAGTGTTTTCTTTGCATACCTCAAAACAAGCAAGGAATTGAGTGTACCTCTCAGGTCTGGTAGTCTTCTTTATAACATTGAATTTATAGCTCATATGTGAATTTGGAGAACAGAGATGATCCTAAACAGAATCGAGACATTAAAGAAAACCAAGGGCACATTAAAGCTTTCTCTGCCTCTCAGAATAAGAAGAACAAATAATGACTTAAGCCTGAGTCATGATGCGAAACAATTCATGATTTTTCAAAAGCTTCGAGGTAGACAACACAATTCAATTACAATTCCAGATTTTGCCAGAAACACTGGTGATGTACAATGTGTTATGTAGGGGCTGAGCTTTTCTGGTGCTAATTGAACACAGAAAGAAGCAGCAGTGGGACAGTAGCCAGGTACCAAAGGGGCAGAAAAAAGCCCAACCCAAAGACTTAAAAATAAAAGAAGTATTAATTTCTGGTTGTTGTTGTTGCAGAGACAAAAAATAAATCTGCAACTTGCTTGTTATATTTACTAAGTCCCAAGGAGTCAAACAGTCAAGTTCACAAATATAATTTATCTAACAGCTCATCCATCCCCATCAAAAAACAGTTGTAGGGAGTGCTATACAACATCAGTCATAGTAACGAGCAAGAGCGGCAGGCACAACAGAGACCCCTTCCTGGGTGCCCTCTTCCTAATAATTACTTTACAAAAAGCAAGCAATTAATTTTTTTTACAATCATTTATTCATTTTTCTTTAATTTAGAGGCCCCATGAACTATGCAATACAAATATGTTACTGAAACTGCAGTGAGGAGGGCAGAGGAAAGCAAAATATATTTACAGGATCCAATTTCTCCCTTCAGACATCCAACAGGACCTCAACATTGCAGTAAATGACCAGGAAAAAAGATGGGGTGAGAAGCAGAAAGAAAAAAAAAAGAATTTAAATAAAATTAAATAATTGACATTTGTACTGGCTGATTACTCAAGTTATCACTTCTGACTTTGAGCCAGAGGTTCCAAAATTGGCCAAAACCAAACTCTAAGGAAAAACTAGGAGAATTAAGCTGATCATATTCTGACTTCCAAGTCTTATATTGATGGTCTTTATTGGGCCCATATTTAATTTGACTCTAAATCTACACAGAACCCCTTGGGATTGATTATGTGGAGTTCATAATTATCCAGCAAACATTACAAGAGTTTCTGAGGAGAAAATTATAATATTACAATTATACCGTGTTATTTGCATCTATTTAGGAAGGCAGAATGCAATTTGGAAACGTGTTTTGTTCATCCTCTCTGTTTCTTCACTTGCAGTGACCCATTTGCATCCTTCTACCTTCCTTGGAAGGGTGTGGCTGACAAAATGGCAGCAGGAGGAAACATATTTCACGTGACCAGGCTCTTCCTGTGGCCGTAAAAGAATCCCATCTCCAAAGGAGTGAACCCAAATGTGTTTCTCATCGTGCACCCTATTGATGCAAACACCCCACCAGTATGAAAGGAGATGAAACAGGCAACCCCACAAGCCCCCAGGAGTTAATCCGACAGATTTCCCCCAGGCAACCAGGTGCATGGAAAAAAATTTCTCCAATTGGAAAAGAAAAAAAAAAAAAAGTGAAGTCCTGTCTTCACAAAATACCCTGTCAGAACAGGTTGTGGAAAGATTAATGTTATTAGTATGTTGTCATACAACAACTCTGTATTAATTTGAGCCTCAACCCCACAATCTGTCTCCTCGAATGCATATTATAAGTCTCATTAAAGTTAATGAGGTTTTGACGAGGCTTCAAACTTGAAGACTGGATTTTATGATTGTGCACCAGACATTTCAATCAGGCTGGTTTAATCCACTCTGGTTTTCGCCAGCTTGCTTTGGGTTTGCATCTTCCCCCCTCACAAAACCATTTCCTTGTGGTGAATTTCAGGGATCTGTGTCTTTAATCATGACGTTAGCTTAATCACAAGCACAGGTACTGTATGCTCATGCTATGATACAGCATTTATTTTGAAATGTCTGCTGTAAATACAGCTTCTTGGGTTATTTATGTGAGATGAAGACCTCTGCCAGCTGACAAGAACGTAAATGGAGCATGCAAGTGTGCTGGACAAAATACCTTCCAAAATGCCTCCCCTTACTAATTGGCAATTAATATTAATTCAGTATTAAAGAGTCTTCTTCCAAAACAAACGAAAAAAAAAACCTAACAAAATAAACCACAACGAACAAAATCAACAACAGCAAGAAAAAAAGACATCCAAAAGCACAGCAGAATCCACATGGCTGCATCTGTGTGACAGTACTGCTCCTCAGGGGAATGGAGAAATTTGCCACAGTCAGAACATCAGGACTTTGCACGCCACAATGCAGGACAATCCACAGATGTCATCCATTGCTTTTTGCTATTTTTGTCTGGGGCACTCACTATTTTTAAAAAAAAAAGAAGATTTACACAAGCATGCAGATGTTCTCAGAAATCGTCTCATCATGGCTTTGGAATTGTCACTAAAGCATGGATTTAAGCAGTTCAAAGAAACTCAGGAAATAGTTGTTGAGGATAATTGTTCTCAATTTCAGTGAAAGGAGAACTGCATTTACCCGAGTTAATCTGGAAACTTCCATAATTCTTTCAAGGTACAAAACATATTTGTGGAAAATGAAGAACTGATCCAGAGTTCTCGTGTGCTATCACAACATCTAAAAGAACAGTGTTTAATACAGATCTGGATGCTCAAAGATTGTGACTGACTTTCTGACTTTCACCCTCCTCTTCAGGTGATTTACGAGGTAATTTTAATGAGATTGCCACAGAAGTGAGCACTCACCCAGCAAAACTTAACATGGGCAACACTGTTTGTGAGCAATTCTCCACAAAAAAATGCCTCCTAAATTTTAGGGTCTGGCATCATTTCAAACTCTCCCAGCTCAGCCTGAAATATTACACCCATGTAAGAGCTGCTTTCTGGCTGAGCTGAGAACAATTATCACTCAGTCGAATTAGGAAGAGATGTAGGAAAACATGAAATGGTATCGAGTGCCCCACCTGCAACAATGACTCAGTGAGCTACGTGATTTTCCTTTAAAGCAGCCTAGATTTCAGGCAGAGCTCCTTCCACATGGCATTGAGGTGTTATCCACCTCACCTGACCCCAAAAGTCTTTGCTGTAATGTTTACAAATAACTGCTTGCCCGTGTTCTGCCCTCAGTTAAATTTTGCAGCCAAGAACACCTGCAAAATTTAACTGATTTTTCTACCATAATTTAGATTGCCTTTTTTTTTTTTTTTGGTTTGTTAGGTTTTTTGTTGGTTTGTTGGTTGGTTGGTCGGTTGGTTGGTTTTCTTGTTAGGAGTTTCTTCATTTAACAAAATCTCATTTCCAGAACTGAGAGTAAATCTGACAATTTGCACAAAACCACCTGGCAGAAACATCTGTGTTGCAGAGTGTTGCATCCCGCACCCCAGCTGGGATAGCCTGGCTTAAGAAAACATCCAAAAGTGCCAAAAAAAGCCTCATGGGCCATGAGGTTTAATGAGCCTTCAAGAATTACTTACTTCTGAATATACAAAAATGAGATGTTCAGGGCCAGGCTGGACATTGGGGCTTGGAGCAGCCTGGGAAAGTGGGAGGTGTCCCTGCCCATGGCAGAGGTGGCACTGGATGGGCTTCAAGGTCCCTTCCAACCCAAACCATTCTAAAATTCTTTGATTCTACGAATTGCACCAAATCTTTGACAAACTACATTGTCATAACCACTGTGAAACATTACACAAATATTCCCTTGATTCGATTTTGTCCGGGTTGTTTTTTTTTTCATTTTCTCTAATTAGAAAACTATCATTTATTGGAGTAGCTGCCCCAAATTCATTTGTATAACTCACTTAAGGCAGTGGCGTTCATGCAGACAATCACTGCACTGTAATGTGAAATTAGGTCCCAGGCTCTCAGCAAATATTGAATATGTAAGCTGTACAACTTGTTTTGTACTAGAGATTAATTGCTACTTTTTGGAGTGTGAATCTGCTGCATAAGAAAAAAAAAATATGTAAAAAGGTTAAGTAACTGAAGAGCTAAATATTCAATCCGAGTTGCATATTAATTATATAAATATTAATTACCTGCATTTAAATTTTTTTGGATATCTAACAGCATCGAAACAGAGAAAACAAAATGCTATCTGTTTTCACAAAAAATGTATTGAACTGCCTCATGTTATCCACATTCTTTAATGGCAAATAAAGCATTTCTTACTTTTTTATGGTCATGAAGTGGAACAAAATATATTACCTGTAAATAAACTAAATTTCGGTCATTTTCTATTTTGGTAGGTAACTAGATTCCATTGAGAATACTCTGGAAAACAGCGAGAAAGAAGTAAACAAAATTACAGCCCAGTCCATCCTAAAATCTTGGGCACAACTTTGTGGGTGTTTGTGAGAGAAAACAAAAAGAACATTTAGTCTTAACTTGATACTAAACAGTTTCCTTGTTACTTTAATGTGAAAACCCGTACTAAAATAAAATTCAACCATTATCATAAATGGTTGTGGAGAAGTTATTTTAAAAATCCATACACCAGCAATTCCCAGCTAAAATACAAACATCAGCATGTAAAATGTACTGGTGTCATGTGCTTTAAAATGTTGCATTGCATTTAAAATAACAAATCTGGTAAATTTGTACAAGCTGGAAAACTTCAAGTAGAGATGCAGTAGTTACGTTCTCTAATCAAAATTCACAAGTTCTGTGGAACCAACGACTGTCCTTACCCAAATATATTAAACATTGGACTCACTCCTCTATTTTTAGTTTTCCACAACTTCTAACCAGCTACTCCGCAGGAGCTCTCCAGGCTTGCATAAATCAGCTTAATTAGCAGATACTCAGCTGAATCGTATTCTGTGTCCACTTTTCACCTTTAAGAACAGACAAGGGTTCGTAAAATGCACCCACAACATCATTTTACCTGGGTGGATAAAACTGAACACTTTCTAAAACTCAATTCCTACTAAGTCCTTATTTGAACTACTCATTTTTCAGAGGTATGTCAATATTAGATGGTGGTAACAACTCTGATTCAGGGAGGACTAAGCCGTGGGATATCCTCCCTTCAGTTGTACCAGAGAAATAAGTCACAGTCCTACCTCAGACAAATCAACCTGCTCCTCCTCTTTCATGGCCGAAGAATTGCAGGTAAGAAGATCAGGTGAGGACTGGATCATCAATGCAGTTTTAATGATTGTCGTCGCTGTCGTGTTGGAAAGTTTCAGAAATGGGTTATTTCCTTTTAAACCCCTTTCCTTTTAAATCTCACATTGGTTTGCCCAGCTTTCAGGTTCATGTATTTTTTAAATAGCTTCTACAGGAGAGTGTGACTGGACAAGTAAAGCCAAACTCCTTTTACTAACAGGAACTCACAAAGGTCATTGCAATATGAGCAAAACTCTTAGGTTCAAAACAAAAGCCTGCATCTCTCTCAAAAAAAATTCCTTCTTGGTAAAATTCTGAGATGTCTGACCTTCTCAAGAGAGCAGATTTAGAGCTGTGTCACTCCACGTTGGCAACATTGCTTTGACTTTTCAGGGACGTTCTTACCAGTCAAAATAAGCCTTCAGGTGCTGCAATCTGAAAAATCGCTACAAAAATCCATTTATTTGATGATTATATTGCATTTCTTATGTTTTCTACCTTGCAACAACAACAACAGCAGGATAGAAATGTCTGACTCGGTGCACAAATACTTCAAACCATACATCCAGGAACAGCACTGGGATGTCAGTACTAGCTAGAGGAACTATTTATTATAAAGCCAAAAAATAAATTACACTTTCTCCACCGAAATGTTATTTTTGTCAGCGTTGTGAATAAAATATTGTCCAATGTTTTTACTTCTCAGAATAGTCTTTGGGTGATTGGTCAGAGCATTGATGGACACAAACCAAGCAGCTTGATGTGATGCTTGCCATTTGACTTCATTCTTTCCATCTGTCATTTGCAAGAAAACACACAAACATGAAGATATAAGCAGAGAATAGTCTAAACCCGAACTTAGATAAAGTTATTGTTGGGTTGGTGGCATTAATTCAAATTTAATATGCCTTGAGTTCAACAGATGTGCAACATTCAAAGGCAGTCAAATGGCACATGTAATAGAGACCACAGTCAGTGGACAGGAATTAAAGTTCCAAAACTGTAATAAGAACATAAGAATATTTGCACTGATAAGTCATTTTTACAAGGCAAAAGTTTCTCTGCCATGGCCCTTTCTTTAGAATAACACTGATGGCAGATTCACCTTTCCCTCACCCTTTTCCTCCTAATCATCTTGTTTCACTACAGTTAAGGACGTATTTGAAAGAAATGCTTCTCCTGACATGAAAGTAAGTATTTTATAGTATTTCTGTCTTCAGGATAAAAATCAGCCATGCACAGTGCACTCCACATTGGTTTTGGGAGGGAAGATTTTAGACAGGAGAGGGTTAGTCCAAATCACACCCAGTGAACAAGGGGCAGAAGTCCAGTACTTGATCATGGTATCATTTACTCTTCCTTGGTCTTACTGACACGTATATCACCAGTACTAGGCCCATGTAAAAAAGGCAAAAAAAATATTCACAAGCCTTCCCCCACAAAACCCAACAGGGCAACAGGGTGGGTGGTAAGAAAAAAGAGTAATCAGTTAAAACACTGTAATAAGTGCAAGGCATAACTGGACAAAACAGGGTTGTAACCCACTAGAAAGAGCATTCCTAAGTGTGTGCAGACATGCAAGGAGAACAGGCCCTTTTCAGAATACATGCAGATATCTTCAGGTTTGGCAGACAGCATTCCACGAGGCTGAAGGCTTGAATTTACAGATTCCCAGAACCACAGAACGACTGGGTTTGGCAGGGCCCTCTGGAGCTCACCCAGCCCAGCCCCCTGCCCAGGCAGGGCCCCCGGAGCAGTGGCACAGGAACGTGTCCAGCTGGGGCTGGGATGTCTCCAGACAGGGACACTCCAGGCCCTCCCTGGGCAGCTGTTCCAGGCCTCTGCCCCTCCACGGACACAAGTTCTTCCTCCTGCTGGGCTGGGACTTGCTGTGGTTTATTTTATGGCCACTGCCCCCCACCCTGTCACTGGCACCGCTGAGCAGAGCCCGGCACCATCCTCTGGCACCCCTGGGAGGTGTTTGTGTGGATGGATGGGATCCCCTCTCAGCCTTCCCTTCTCCAGCCTGAGCAGGCCCAGCTCCCGCAGTCTCTGCCCGTCCCAGAGATGCTCCAGACCCCAAATCATCTCTGTGGCCTTGCCTGGACCCTCTCCAGCAGCTCCTGGTCTCTCCTGTCCGGAGGAGCCCAGGGCTGGCCCCAGCACTGCAGAGGGGCCTCAGCGGGGCAGGGCCGAGGGGCAGGATCCCCTCCCTGACCTGCTGCCCACTCTCTGCCCTGTGCTCCCCAGGTTGTTCTCGTTATTCCATTCTAAAAGTCTTCAATTGGAAGATAAATAGCAGACAAAAATATTTTTTTTTAATTTCCACACACAGCCAACCTGTGTTACCTGCTTTTCTTTGAAACTTTAAAACTGCTGCCAAACAACTTAACTTCAAAACACTAAATCCAAATAGGCAGGATATTAAGTTCCCTTCATTTTTTTTTCTCAGATATAACAAAATAAAAATATAAAAATATAAGCAATGTGGGTGCATTTCTATGGTCATCAAAATTTGAATAAGAACAATAGCAGTTTTCCAAGAAGCTGCAGTCTATTTAAGGTAAAAATTTGGTTATGAACTTTAGTAGGTTATATTTCGCTATCTGTGCTGATTGTGCCTTCTGGGAGATCCAGTTTCCACTTTAAGAGCTGTGTAGTGAATAGCTTAAAGAGGATCACTGTGTACCAACAGATGCTCACAACAAACCAGTAAGAGTTTTCCACCAGACTGAGGAGAAAAAAGGGACTACACAATGCTGAACAGGACTGTGGGATAAAAATCTTCTGTCTTTGAGATGTAAATGAAAGACAGATACAACGAGCCAAGCATTAGACAATTCTGGGCTCAGGAGCTGATCTTTGTGGCTTTTAGCTACTCCTGGTAACAAATATGTAATGTGGGGCATAGGACCATGCATTATAATTTTCTCATGTGTTAGCAGATAAAAGCAGGATAGTGTTTAAGAAAATGGAAATGTCCAAACCATAGAAAGGGTCTTGCTGTAATCACTAAACAGCTTCTGAACTCTTACACATTATCTCATCACTTTCCAGCACTGGCAATAACTTGATTGTCTTCCACAATGGGTCTTCCAGGACACTTAAGCCTTGATTTCACTACTAAGGTACCTCTTTCAGAAATTTATTCTCTGTCTTGTGGTGGTCAAAACTGTGTGCTTGCACCCACCATGAATAACTCACTACTTGTCATATGAATATTTCCTCCTAACACCTTACTGTAATTGTTTAATCACTGCTGGCTCTTCAAGAGAGAAATTACTCTGAAACATCTGCTTTTTAAAAATGTGTGAACTGAATGTTGATATTGCTAGAAGTATTTCCTGCATTTAAGCCATATCCTCGGTTCTGTGTGATGAAAAAATTCATTAAGCAGCAGACGAAAAAGAATAAAACAAACAAAAGAAAAGAAAAGTCTTAAATGAAAATTTTCCTGAGCACTTCTCAGATCTCTGCAACCTTGCAGTTGTTATGGTCTCAAGATGTAAAATGGAAACAGAATTCACATCAGTCAGCAGTGCCTTGCAACACTGCCTGTCCCACTCCCAGCTATCATGCCACATTCCCTAACAAACTCTGAAACCTCCACACAGTTGTCCACACTGTAGATTA
>VXBT01006126.1:0-16823 GCA_013400235.1 Oriolus oriolus | reverse complement strand
TCTGCTCTTGCCTGCCGGGTTTTTTAGAAAGGAGCACATTTGTAAAGGAAGGTTTGTGCTCTGCCTTAGAGGTTATCAAAAAATCTATATTAGACACCACACCTCGAACTTCCAGATATTTACTGGTTTTTCCTCATTCGTATCCCTCTAAGCAAATGACATTTTTTTCTCTATATTCTGTGCACCTTTTCTTTTTTGAGTACAGAAAATTGGTTTTTTTGGTGGTAGTGGTGGTAGTACCCAAAATATACAAGAAATCCTTTCAGTCCTAGCTATTGCACCAGTCAAAGGGAGTAAATTAATCCTGATTTCACTCCAAAAGCAGCACCTCCTCAGCAGAGATCCTTCTTGGATTGTCATACATGTTTCAATTATCATTTCAGAACCTCCCTGCATCCCTCGGAAATTAGTAAGACAGAGGAGTACATGCTACACCTGAGTGGCTGACAGCCATGGCAACACTCTGAATTGCCACCTGAGAGCAGAACAGGCGATTGATTGGCACTTACTCATGAACCAGGCAGACTCTCCCATGATTAATTTATCTAAATATCATTTTCCTTTTTCACAGTGCATCACCTCCCTGAAATTTTCACTGCATTCACTTTTAAGAGATAACTTATCACACCCACTGCTGCAGCTGGCGGTTTGTCTGCACTCGCACATCTATCACGAGTTTAATTGTAACAGATAACTCCATGCATGGGCAATTTGACCCATTTTAGATTAATCTGTAACAGATATTGCCACAGAAGTTCATGTGCAGAGAACTCCTTAGCATGATGAGACACACAACAGCCTTTCCCTAGTCTCTGTGCTCTTCCTGTCACGTTTGTCTCGATGCTAAGATAAATATTTTTCTGTCTTGAGTCTCTGAGACAACTTTTTTTTTTTGTAGCACATGAAGCAGAAGTAGATGGTTATGCGAATACAGAAAAATAAGTGTTGGTTACTACTTGGTTTTGTTGATTGTATTGTAACATCATGAAATTTAATAACATAAAATAAATGCGAAATTTGCACTAAAATTTACCAGAGTAGGTTGGAGATGGAAATTTCAAAGTAATTGTACAGGATTTGTGCTTTCACTGGTGTATCTAGCTGCTTTGGCTAGACTGTGGGCTGATGACCACAATAAAAGCACATGAGAAGTCCTTGTTTGTAAAGAATCTGAAACAACAGATTCCAGTTTCTCACCACTGGATACAAAATGTGGGTTATTTTCTCTCTGTTGAAAAGCAGGAGCTTATTACTTTCTGGTACTACTTGAGTAGAAGAAATGAGTGTATATATCTATATGAAAGCAAGCATATTGCAAGATATAAATTTTTGTTTCTGGATTTAGGTACTAGAGCTGCTTGATGTGGGAGGAAACATTCTGACATGGATTTCAAAAATCCTGCTCTAAAGCCTCGTCGCATAAAAGAGTGTAAGGTTCTACTACCCTTTTATACCTCCTGCTAGCTCACCATCAAATAATCCAAATGTGTATTACCTGTTTTCTGGCATCAGGTAACTGTGGGGATCACAGCCCCCATGTTGCCAAAACACTCAGCAGCTCTCTCAGCTGGGCAAGTGGAAAGGTAAATTAAAAATCTCCCACTCACTCATTTGGATGGATCAACACAAACTTGGACTTGGATGGAGCTCTGCCTTTTGCAGCAGGATTTTGGGGTTTTTGTCGTTGCTTGCTATTTTGAAAAGCCTGAAAACAGGAGTTTTCATACTGTCCTTCTGGAGTTATGTCCATGTGCTGGAACACACAGAATTTGGAAAGCTGGGGGGTAACAATACCTCCAGAACAGGGTGCCAAGATCTGAGAGAGTCTGGATAATCAGGACAGGCAATTCTCACCTCAGGTGTGGGGGTCTTGACAGAAATGTCTCAGGGAAACCCAAACAAACACCCTATAAAAGATGGACAGGCAGCAATAAAAGATGTAATAATAACACTGGCTTTAAAAGCTGTGGATAACAAACATCACCACATTAATGCAAAGGCTGATTCTAGCTGTCTGTGGGAACACTTGGAGAAACTATGACTTTCTGCCAAGAAAGTACTGCTAATTAATATTTTGAAAGAAAATCAGTCCAGATTTTAAACAGGACATGGAAGGAAGCAGAACCTGCATCAGGGGTAAGGTTCGCAGTTCCCTGACAAGGACAAGTTCTCATTTGGAGACTCTGAAATGCAGAGGCACTTACAGGAAGTTGTGCCAATTACTCTCAATCTCAGAATCATTTGAATGTCAAAATGAGTAGAGGAAGCAACCCCCACTGCCTGTATCAACAGCAGCTCTGCAAAGATACTTGTCAAATGTGGGTTTATAACTTCCTTCCTGTTGTCTTTGGCCAGGTCAACCACTCATTCACAACCACAGAACTTTGCTTTCTGCTGGAGTGAAGTCTTCCAGGTGTTCTGCTTCAGGCAGCATTTAAGGAAGGAAAACACTTAAATCATCTATGCCAAGGAGGAGAGTGGAAATATGTTTTATAAGAACACAAACTGGAGCTCCTGTGTATCATAGCTAAGCAAGCTCAGTTATACTGTAACAGATTAGCTACTCATGGAAAAATGGAATAGGCTGAAAATTGTCAGTTACAGTTGAACTTCAATAAGAATTTGGACTCCCAGAGGAAAAATCTTAATGTTTTCAAGATGGCATAAGTATTTCCAATTTGTATCCTGAAACAAGATTTCATTTTGAAATGTGACTGCTGCGGTTTCCTTAGCAAAGTGAAAAACATTCCAAAACCACAGAATGTATTATTACAGGAAACAAAGATCAACATTTTCAGAAGGAGAACTTTTTTCTCTGTTTTGGTCAGCAAAACAGTAATTCACAAAGCCAGCATCATGAATCAGTGGTGAAAGACATTGGAGACACCACTGGGTTTATATTTACTGGAAGTGCCATAAGACACAAAATGATTGACACAGGTAATTCCAGGAAAAGGAGAAATGATCTCGTGGTTCAAACAGTGGAATGACACCTCAGAGTTACCTTGTCTTTTACCCAGACTGCTCCTAAAGGGTCGCTACCTGTGAGACTCATTTTGTGAACTCCTATGTTACAGACAAGACTGATGAGAGTGTAAATCCCCTGCATTAAATGTTAGATCCATTAGCTGAATTGTTAAAGTCCTCTGTGAGGAAAAGAATACTGCAACAACATCAGGCAGCCAGAGTGCCCTGCCTCAGTTTCCTCTTCCAGCAGATGCAATTACCTGGTCTCGTTTCAGGGGGTTGTTATGTAAATATTTTCAGACTCATTCAGGAAGCTTGCAAAGAGGCTACAAAGATGAACACTGATGAGGCCTGCAAGGAAATTAATCATTCTATTTCAGGAGCAGGTTTTGAATAGCACGCAATAAATAATACCTAACTCTGCTGTGCTTACAAGGCAAATACGTTTCGAGCCACAGCTCTGAGATAAATAACGAGGAAAAGCAGCCCAGCTTCATACAGGTTTGGGGGTCTGGGCAGGAATTGTCCCAGTCTCCCAACCAGAACTGCATAGATGGAGTGGTCTGCAGAGCAGTCTGAGAAGCGTTTCCTGAAGGAGCTGAAAAATTACTGTTCAGATAGAATGGGACTAAGTACAGTCATACCGGGCAGAGAGAAGCTCTCAGCAGAACCAGCAGCAGTTTAGAGCAAAGGTTTACAGAATCAGTGAAAAGCAATCCTGTACTTCTGCACTCTGAGTCTCCACCAATTTACAGTCACAGACTTTTCTTGTGTGAGTATGTCTGTACTGCTTTTTGAACCTGAGCAAAATCTATGGTGATAAAACATGAAAAAACATAATTTTTTTAACCAAAAAACTAGATTAAGAAATGTTTCTATTTGCTTTAAAGTGAGACCATCTTGTCCAAGGGCATGGGAAACCAGACGTGTGCCCACAACACAATGACTGAATCCACTCTGATTAATCACATACCTGTCTCTATTTGCAAATCTTTATGTTCTGCAAAAAGTTTCGATCAACTTTCATCCAGGAAGAGCTTTGAATATTCCTGCTGGCCTTTTTTTTTTTTTTTTAAATCCTTGAACTGACAAAAAAAGTTTCACTTTACCTTCGCAACAGGTACACACACTGACATATTTTAAGGGAAAGGAGGAAAAAAGTATCTGGTTGTATCTGTAAGCACTATACACAACAGCTACCTTGTATTCTTTTATTCAGAAGAATTCCGCATTGCCACTGAGATCACTGCATAATGAGTACAATAATAAATGCAAGAAGCTGCTGAGGAGCCACCTGTTACTGAATGAGGAGATGCACTGCTGAGTGAAAAAACACCCAACCCTGCCTTGGTGCCATAATGAAAAGTATCCACTTTTAAGACAGAAAACAGCATGGAATCATTTATTACATCACAAACCAGAGATAAGCTAAGTAAAGGCCATTCAGACAACATTAATTTTGTGTTTCCTTCCTCTGTAGTGATTGCCTAACTCTGAAAATTTGATATTCCTTTAGCTTTTTTTTTTTTTTTTTTTTTTTTTTNTTTTAGATACTTTGCAGCTGAACAGGAAAGAGGCATCAACTCAGACTTTACCAAAAGATAAAAACATTGAAGGACACTGACTAACAGGAAACACAAAGCTTTCTTCCATGGGCAGAACATATTAAAAATTTTCCTCAGTTACCAAACTTGGTTATTTTGGTAAGCCTTAACATTAGAGTAATAGTTAAAAAACCACTAAAATAACCTCTAAAATTTACTATTATTGCGTGGCTCACTGGGAATGAAGCACTCAACTGAGAACACATTTCTGAAGGGAAGCAAATTGAAGTGGAGAGCAGGAACAGCCCAATGCTCAATGAATTTTAACATTCTTCAAGGTGGCATCATCTAACTAATTAAACTGATTACATTTGAGAACTTCAAAAGCCTAGAGATAAATTCCTAATCTTGAGTAGTCTTAAAAACCTTGATTATTAATCTGGTAATTGTGCAAAGGCATTTGCTATTAACTTCAGCAGTTCAGGAAGAGAAAATAAAACAACTTTTGTCTATTGCTCAAAGCCTTTTAAAATAATAATGTGAATTTTTAAACTCTGATTCCCACTGCAGCCACTGATAGAAAGTAATTGCATTCTTTATCAGAAAGAAAATTTAAAGTTAACAGGAGGATGGTTAAAACTATCTTCAGACTTCCAAGTAGCAGTTTTTTCAGTCTCCATTGCAATATTATTGGAAATATTGTTCCTCATGAGACCTGTGTAGGAAGGAATCTATCCCCAGTGTGGCCACGCTCCTCTTTACTGTAGAAGAGAGCATTTTATGCTTTGTTTTTATTGTTTTATGTTATTAACCCTATTTGTGACAAAGACTAAAGAAGCACCATTACCACTATGCACAAAGCAAGGAGAATTATCTGAGTTAAACAGAAGTGGCAGTGAACAGCAGCAGGAGCAAGGGGAAGAGGAAGAAGGCACCAAGAAGAAGGCAGCAGGAGTAAATGATGCCTATGGATTCCTCACAACTGAAATATTCCATTATGTTCCATCCTGTTCCACTCAAACCTGAGCAGTACCTTGAACCCAGCTCTCCCAGCTCCCACTCTCTGAAAGGGTTTTCACCTTATTGCACAATTTCTCTCACAAGATTCAAAGGCAGGAATTTCATTCACACAGACCTGTCACATCCCCCTGCTCATAAGGAGGATTCTCTCTTGGTTTTTCTGCATCAAACACGAACCAGGGAAAAAGACAGTTTTGATCTCCCTTTTTTCTTGGTTTTGGAGTGCACCACAAAGAGCTGTGCCCTCTCTTCCCACGCAGTTCATCTCCACCTTCCACCCCTCTCTTCCCCCAGGGCTGACCTGCCAATAAACGTATACATTAGCTGCCTATTCCTTCTGGGTGCAGCCCTCCTTCCTGGAGGAGGAAAGAAGAATGGAGGATGAAATTGGACAGATTTTCATCGTTATACAGATTAAATCTACCTCTTCCAGGAAAGTTTCTAAATTCAAAGGAGAGGGGAATATGTGCACAATTGGTTCCATTTTTTGTGCAGTGTCCCCTGCCCACACAAACATCCAGACCTTGGATCTACAGCTCCTTCTGGGTGTTTTCCCTCCCAGGCATAAATAGCATTTTTCCTTGGTATAGTTGGCCAGGCACTCCCACACCTCCTTGATTTCCAAGAACTGTTTTCATCTGCTTTCCTAAACAAAAATATGTATGCATTTTAATTGAATTTATCTCTAAAATGTGCTTCAGTTCACTGAGTAGAATATTAAGAAATTCAGAATAGTTACCTCCTTAGGAGGTGGAAATAGCTGGCTTTAGATAATTTATTCCACATCTTGTCCCATTCCATGCCAAAATATACAGCCCAATTATCCACCATCAGTTATCAGCCAGCCCACTCTATAAATATGCTAAATACCAGTAACTGTTTAAAATCTGTTCTTGCAATCAAAATACATAACTAGAAAAGTTTTCACTGAAGTATTTAAATATTTTAAGAATGCTTTCTGACAAGCCAAATGTGATTTATGGTGGGGACACAGAAGAACACACACTATGAGTTGGTTAAAAATAGGAGGAAGAAAAGCTAGAAAATTTATTCACATTTGTTACTCACAAAATGACATCTGAAATGATACAGTTATTTAAACAGGAGAAGATATGCTGCTGATACCGAAATGAAGGAGCTGAGCCCCACGCAAGCTCCAGACAAATACTGTGGCTAGTTACCAGCTCTCTGTCAAAGGTCTGTGAGGTGCTCGTCAAGGGTTGTACAAGAATTCTTAATATCCACTCTTCATCTTCATTAAAATGACCAGAAGCATATTTTCTCAACCTACCAGTCTTTTCAGAGCTAAATCAAAAGGCTCCTTCTGACATCAAGCCTTGGAATGGTCTCTGATGGAGATCGCTGCCTGCCACATGATTTAAATTTTAAAAATTAGTTACCTCGTTAAGAACTAATGTATGTTCAGCAGGAAGACAACCCTACACAGTGAGAAACGATAGAGGCCAGATTATTAAGCTGAACAGCCAGCAGAACAAACGTGTTCCACTCCAGCAGGTAGAATTCCTGAGCTAAAGTTTCCAAGTTAATTGTTCTCTTGCCTTTAAATCCCAGTTTTCACTGAGGAATTACATAATAGGCCAGGTGAGGCTTGTGAGGATTCAGTGAGCAGGTGGGAGAATTAAGGAACATCACAACTTCTAAAGCAGCTGAATGTGCAGGGCTAGAGGAGGAAACAGTGGATCTTGCAGGTGGAAACAGGGAAAAAACCATCTTCTACCACCTACTCTGTAGATATCCAACATTAGCAGATACAAGCTCCAAGAGAGCTGGAGAGGGACTGGGGACAAGGGCTGGAGGGACAGGACCCAGGGAATGGCTTCCCACTGCCAGAGGGCAGGGATGGATGGGATATTGGGAACTGGGAATTGTTCCCTGGGAGGGTGGGCAGGCCCTGGCACAGGGTGCCCAGAGCAGCCGTGGCTGCCCCTGGATCCCTGGCAGTGTCCCAGGCCAGGCTGGACACTGGGGCTTGGAGCAGCCTGGGACAGTGGGAGGTGTCCCTGACCATGGCAGGGGTGGAATGGGATGAGCTTTAAGGTCACTTCCATCCCAAACCCTTTTGTGATCCTTTATGCTCATCAACCTCACATCAATCATGTCAGCAGCTCAATCTGTTGTGTGAGTGGAGCTCTGCATCGTAGTTGCTATGAAAAAAATAACCCACACCAGAAAGCCAGGAACCAAACAAGAAAGCCTGTTATCCAGAAAAAAAATGTTTTAAAAAAAATAAAAAAGAGGTGTGCTCAAGCATATTCCAGCAAATGTGAGTGTAGAAGATAGAAAGTCTGTTGAAAGCCTGTTTTCATGTGCTTCACTGTATGTTTCCTGAATCTCTCCTGACTAAATGCTCAAACAGTTGGAGGACAAAAAATAAAAGCCAAGAATTTACATCAAAGTGGAAGCCACAGATCCCATTTCACTGCTCTCCTACCCTTTCTACCCTGCCTTTCCCTTCTGCAGTTCATAAAGGGGATGTAGGGAGGCAGAGTCTGTAGTACTGAAACAAAAAGCCCACAGTATGTTGGAAATATTTTTAACTTTCAAAAACTGTGGCCTTGGAAATACCAAAATTCACACACAAGAGAAATACACATAAATAAAACCACCTACAAACATACATTTTGGACCACAGGCTCCTTGGGTCCAAACCCCCCTGTTTCTCCTATGTTAAATATAATACATTAATAAGAAATGCTGTTATGTCTTTATGTCTGTTATTGTGCATTCTTTAAATATTAGTGCATGGTACATTCTAAAAAATGTCTGGCCAGTGTATTCTCCCTATTGTTTATGCAGTCTGAGTGTGCTAAACCACATGGGACATTACATTTTACTTCCACACGTACAAACCCCATGTTTGTGCTCCAGAAGCTGCCAAACACCAGCCCTCTGTAGTTCAAGGAAAAAAAACCCGACAAATTGGTGAAATTCAGGAATCCACAAAAATGCTAATACAAATGTGGGATTTTGAGAAAGAATGTGCTACACCCATTATTTTGTGGTTATTTTTCTGTTTTTCGTTATTCTCCTCTCAGCTGTTAAAAATGAATGTTTTAATTTAAAGCTGTTAGATTCTAATTTAAATATTATGAAATGCTATCACCACTGTTGTTACTCACAAAATGACATCTGAAATGATACAGTTATTTAAACAGGAGAAGATATGCTGCTGATACCGAAATGAAGGAGCTGAGCCCCACGCAAGCTCCAGACAAATACTGTGGCTAGTTACCAGCTCTCTGTCAAAGGTCTGTGAGGTGCTCGTCAAGGGTTGTACAAGAATTCTTAATATCCACTCTTCCCACAATATCCCACTCTATCCACAATTTTTGTAGCCATGAAGCAGTAAAAGAGTAAGATATTTTTTCCCCAATACATTATGGCAAGCACCGAAAGCAGTAAACGTTTCCTGACATCTGAAAGCCTTCCTAACACATCATTGAACTTGGGAAGACCCCTTATAGCACAACAAGTATGCTCAGGATTAGGTTTAAAGTGGGAACTCATTCTACAGAGCTTTTTAACACCATTTGTGGCTGTTTTGTCAGCCATATTCCATGGGCATTTGAATTGTTTAATGTTTGCTTACTGCCATAAACCAGGATGGGATCAGGAGGACAAGGAAGAGAAGAAATGCTATGAAAAAGGGGGAAAAAAAGTGCCTAACGTGAAATTTTACCATGTTTTGCAAGGATGTCATAAAGGAGTAGGTGTGGAAGAAAAAGAAGATGAATCGAGCGAGAGAAATATTTTTAATGAGTGGTAAGGAATGCCATGCAGAACCTGGCTGGGATAACACCTATGTTAAATAAGTGTCTTTTAAAAGGACAGAGCTGTTGACAAAATACAGTTGAATCCTACAATTTATCACTGCCCCAAAAGGAGGCTCAAAATGATCTAACTGAGGGTGGGTGAATATCTGCCGCTTGCCCTGTGTACATTCTCAAGCTGATGTCTTTCGTTGTGCTCACAACTGCCTTCTTTAAAGAAATCACACAGATTTCTTTACTCTTTCACTTGGAGAAGGAACACTGTTGTTCTCCTTCCTCCTCCCCACTCGTGACTTTTCTTCACTGAACAACAAATAGATGGACAAAGCCAAAAGTAAAACCAAGGTGGAGACTGGAGAGACATCCTGTTGTATCACTGCCTCTAACCTCCCTTTGAAAACACCTCCGAAGAAATCTTTCACTATGGCAACACACTTTGTGTTGACACCATTCCCTACTGAAATGCAGATGACAACAGCATTTATGAGCATATTTGCACAGCTCTTTAAGGCAGTTCTTTTTTTTTTTTTCTTCCTACCAGCTCTCAGGCTTGTGCCATAATTGCAGTGGACACCTGGAGGGACAGCCATATGTCATGGATGCCGTCTCTTCCAGAGTTGTCAGAACCCTCAGCTTTGCCTCTCACATTCCAGCTATCACAGGCATGCTGACACCCATGACAGCAGACATCCTGCCTGTGTCTCCCAGCCTAATTAGAAGTGTCACTTTTCTGGTCTCAGACACTCTGTAGTGAAATTCTGACGAGTCTAATGTGTGTCTAAAACGATCATCTTTTACAGCAGACCCCAAAATACATCATTATCATAACAGGTCAGCCACGTCCTTGTTCTCCATGTGATTTAATTGCAGCTGCTGCTCTTTATGCAAGATGCTGGAGGACTGGTATTCACCAGCTCAGCGTTAGCAGGGCCTCTGTCAGCATCATTAGCTCAGGAAATGCAAAGTGAATCCGGACTTCACGTGGATAATGAGTGTGCTGGAAAGAGTGGCTCCAGCAAAGAGCCACTTGTCTCCGATCCACGCCACTAAATAGGTCTTTTAGCATTTCCATTCTCAACCTTGCTGCTGATAGAAAGCTGGGGAATGTTGTCAATACATTGATGTGGCAGAGGAATAATTGGATGGGCTCAGGGAGCACACTGGTACAGATGGGACAGCATTTACAAGAGCAACGAGCCAGTTCTCAGCATAGGAGGTATTTACATGTCCCTCTGAGCTGTGGGCTCAAAGATCTAATTGATTATAGGGTCCATACTGGTTTTACCCCATGGAAAAGGCATGTGGCATGCTCAGGATATATTAGATGAGGTATTTCTGATGGAGATGCCAAAAATCTGAGTATGATTCTGGAAGATCTCAGTGAGCTCTTGAGTTATGTGCAGCCACAGTCACTGATTAAAAGTGAATTTAAGCACACACAGAAGACTACCGAGCTTACCACATGCATGGAATCCTGAATAAATAGATAAACCAGCAACTCATTCTGATTAATTTCAACCACTGTTCTTTCCTGATGCTTTCTCTGCATGTTTGTAGCATCAGTACTGACATGAGCACTCCTGCATTTAAATTATTCATGCTTAACAGTCTGAAAATTGGAAGTTGTTTTTGCATATTCTTTCAATGATTACCAATACCCAGCTCAGGAACTACTGGATTATTGCTCAGTACACATTTTAACCAACTCAGGTGAAGTCAGGAACATATTTCTCTCATGTTTGTGTGACACACACTGGCAAAAGGAGCAGCTCTACCAGGGCATTATTTATTCCAGAGCTGGGAAGGTCTAATTTAGAACAAAATCCTCTGAACTTGCATTTGCTGTGCATACAAAATTGTGTTGCAATGGTTCAGATGATACAGCCTGACACCTGGAGTTATATGAGCAAAAGCCTTCAAAGCTGCTGCTGCTAAGCAGCCGCAATGATGTAGATGTCACAAAAAAACACACCAAAACCCAGCAAATAATAACAACAAAAAGGAAAAATGCATATATTAGCCATGTAATGAGAAATGTATCCAGTGCAGGTACCACAGTCCTTATCTGACATCACAGAGAATATGGAGTCACTCTGCTCAAGGTGTCTGCAACTCATCTATGCCATGTTCAGCTTAATTAAATACATGTGCCTCTTACACCTTCTAAGCCTTCTCTGAGCCAGTTGATTTTGGTCAAGGGCACACATTTACGTTTTTTTGGCTCATGTGGAATCATCTGGGTAGGGACAGCAGACCTGATCGTTACATCTCCAGCTGCAAAGGAGTAGAGGGAAGGGATGTGGGTTACTTAAACTTCTAAGCGTGGCTTTCATGAACTTGTCAGTTTAAGGACTGATGGGAAAGCAAACTTGAATGAAGGCATTTTGTACTTTTGCTAAAATTCTAGCTCTCAGAGCCATTCCACTCTGTCCAAGCAGAATGGCAGAATGCAGAGAAAGGACCTTTAAAAGAAATTGGACACAAGGCCATCACTGGATGCAGTGGTCAAATATAGCCATTTCCATGACCTCCCTCCATATGCATACCAAAACCCCTGGAATAAATACAACTGCCCTGACAAGCTGCTTTCCACTACCTGGAGCACTCTACATAACCTATGCAATGATGCTCTGAGGGTGCACACTTTCAAAAATAACTTCTTTCACTTGCACTTTGGGTTACTTAGCACTTCTAAAATAATGTTTCTCCTTCAGACATGACTAACAGGAGTAACTAAAATTCACTCAGTGATTTTCATCATTAAAAAAAAAAATCCCAAGGAATCCCACATGGTTGAATGTGGAAAATTTTACTAAGAATTTACTTTATTCGCTTCAAACACTCCCACATGAGACTGAAGAACTGTGTGAGAAGCACAGCCAGGCTATTAAATTCCTTCACATTTTCTTGACAACTCAACCCCCAGGTGACCAAAACTATCAGTTTATGGAAAGGGCAAGAACAAGAGAGCGAATTCAGAAGGACACAAATCATTGTTACATTATAAAGAAACAAATACTTCAAAACAGAATTTATCAGATTAAGTAATTTCCCTTTTTTCTAGATGAAGAAACCAATCTGCAATAAGCATGAAGTTTAATTTTTTTGTTATAAACATGGAAAAAAATTACTAATTACTAACTGGGCAATTAAAACAGACAAGAAAAAACATATTTTCACACAGAAATAGATAGTTCCATTTAGATATCTTATATTGTGGTGTGGGTTTTAGGTACCTAATACCTAGAAAGACACTCTAGGAATTAACAGCAGAGATTCAGCTGTCTGACAACATGACAAGCATCTCTGATTTTACACAGATAAAACAGCCTGGTGATCTTTTTTATGACAATCCCTCCCGTCTACTGATACATGCCTTATAAGTACTTGGCAAAGGGCAGCTTTCAAATTTCCTCCCAGGATGCTATTCCAGCTCCTTCTGTCCCAGTAAGCACACTTCAAATGTCATTACTAAACCAAGGATGTGTGTGTTTGTGTGATGGGGAGGGGAAGGAACCAGGGGGAAAAAGGGGAGAAAAGGGACAAGAAAGCAGAAAGCACAAAATCCTGGCAGTGGTCTGTGCCTTCTGGCACAGCCCCGAGCTAAGAGTAAAACTGAGATGGTTTCTGCAGGGGACACAGCCCTGTGTGAGGTTTGTCTCTATATCCCACGCCAGGGATGTGGAGTTTGCCTTTGGCACTGCAGCGCTGAGCACCATCAGCCCATTGCTGGGCCAGACAGCACAGAGGGGATAAACGTGTCCGGCCTCTTTGTCCTGCACTCAGAGCTAATGCTGGGCTGTGGCAAAATTGGGTTTTCCTTCTCAACTTTTGTAGTGCATGGTCTTATCCATTCTTGTGTGTGTATAACTGCACACATCCCCTGTCTTTTTTTTAAAAAAAAAAACCCACAACAAACTCAAGAAATCTGACTGCCTCAAAGCCTTCCATGACACATCAGCTCTCTGTTTTAAGAAAGGACCTGTTTCACACAGACCATTTGCAGATGTAACCACCCTACAGCAGCAGGTTCTTCTATACCACTGGCGAATTAATAAGCAAGCTGAACATAAATCAAAGAGCATGTTCAATATAAATCAAATATTTCTCCAGGTGTTGTTAGATAATGCTAGTACTTATGTTTAGTTAAGAGACAAAAAATGCTGCTTATACTTCCCAGTTTATTTTCCTGTTATCATCGGGCAATTTTCCTACAGCAGACCCAGAACTATTTAGAGCAGGTCTGTGCTGCCCAGAGTTTCTCAGGTAAATCTGACATCTGGGGAGAAGCTGTGGATTGCATGAGGCAGCAGATTCACCAGGAGCAAGGGATGCAACTTGCATAAGGAGACCCGGGAGTTTATGGTTCTGAAAACGAGACCCCAAGTTAGCAGTCCACAAAAGACCCATGAAGCGCACACAGTCACTGTCCCCAAACAGACCCCAGGGAGCCACAGCATGGTTTGTACACATCTATTGCTCTGGGTAATGAGCTGTCCAAATGGTTTACCAGTCAGGAAGTAGGTCTTCATCATGACAAATGTTTCAGGAGCACAAAACAAGAAGTATTCCCAAATGCAGACACCTGGAGTCCCTGGATAAGGTTCTCATCCAGGAAAAGGACATTTTCATCAATTACCCGGGTTTGAATGCTTCAGTTCGAATGGGGAATGTCCCAGTAAGATAACCAGTGTTTCATTGCAGCTCACTTTTATTCAGGTAAGAGTCCTAGTTTTTATAACTTCTCAACTGAAACCTCCTCAGCCTTTCTGAAGGTCTCCAAAAGCTGCACAACCTTGAGCCCCATCTTCTGCTGCTAACAAACAAGGAGAAGGTGTCCACTGCAATACAGGGAAGTATTGCAGGAGGTCTTATGAACAGATCTATCAAATTTATTTATAGACTCTTTTGCTGGTGTAAGGTTTTTTTTCTTAACAGATTTAGTCTCACCCTCAAATATACGTTTGTAATACACAGTTGCAATTTTTTACTGGTTAAAGTGAAAAATAACCCCAAACCCAGCTTACATATTTTGAGGACTGTGTTTACTTAGAAAGCATTTGACTTACTCTTTAAATACCTCAAAGGATATTATTACTGTCTGTACCATTAAGTCCTTTTATGCCTTTGACTTCTCTGTCCTAGTCCATCGTTTTGATGATTCTGCTGTCCTTAGGTTTTCCTGCCGGAACAGTCCTCGACTGAAATAGTGCCAGATGATTTAAATCCTCTTGTGGCAACACTACTGAAAGGAAAACACATTATTCCCATTTCAGATAGTCACATCACTGCTGAATACAGAAGTCTGTCAGGTCAAATAAGCTGCTGCTGAAGTGCAGCCAAAAATTCAGCTTCCAGCTGAAAAGCAGCAAAGGGAACACTAAAATGACTGGGTGTTTGTTCATTAATCTGAGAGGGAATTTATCTGTTTACCTGCAGGATTAAATACACTCAGATGCTAATCATTTCCAGTAGGTTTGTACTACTGGATGAATATTTGAATTTGTAACCTTGATAACAATTAAGACCTTGGTGAGAGACAATGACATTTTTGATGTTAGGCACCGTATTCAGGAAATATCCCAATTCTTACGGCACAACCAATATAAATTCTCAACTTTTCTTTGCTCTCTGCCTTTTATGAAGACCAACTGTTTCATCCCTCGTAAGAAAACTCTTACTATATATATATATATTCCTTTCCTTCCAGAGATAGTTATGGAAGTCTGAAAATTCATTCGCTTCAAGAAATCCTTCTATTATATTACTCAGTCATTTTAATTGCAAATTTTAAGCTGATCCGCTATATACATCTAATTATCTTTAAATGAAAAATGCTTGTAATTCTAGTGCATAAAATTACTATTTCTGTTTAATGGAAGCCTGTAATCAGTATGACTTACTTTCTTACTCCTAAAAACTTCAGTAGCTATGAAGTGAATAAAAGAAATGGGAAATGGCTTAAAAATAACTCCAACATAGCTGGAATCAGTGGAGTGTATTCAAAACCTCTGATTTTGAAGGACAAATATTTGAAAGCTGCAGGTCTTGGTGATCAAGAAACAATCCCTTCAGGCAGTGATCTTGGAACTATCCCATATGTCTATAGCAATCTGATGGGTTTTACTTGGATTTACTGACTTTGGTGACTTGGGCAGGGAGGAACACCACCAGAATGTCAAAAAGAAACTGGAGAAAGCATCGTGGAATCTTTATCATGATGGTGATGGCATGATGATTTTTGGCTTTTTTTTTTTATACCCCTTTTATGCACTCTTTTATGTACCTTTATGTATTCTCAGTGCTTTTAGCCCACATAGTTATAATTCTTTAAGTTTGATCACTTCCCTTAGACCCAATATCCCGTTAAGCCAAGAGCCCAAACACCCTGGGAACCCCAGACCCCGAGGGCCTCTCCAGAACACATTCTGTAAACAAAGCCAGGCCCAGCCAGGGGAAGGTTCCTCGCTGAGGGGTCTCGCTGGAGTCCCTCCCTGGGCAATCTTTGATAGATATGCTAATTAGCAAGGCCTATAAATGTATACTCATTGCATCATGGGGTGGGCATTTCGGGGTGCATTTCGATGTGCATTTCGGTGCCCCTGAGGATCCTTCAATAAACACCGAGGTAAAACCCTTTTTCCCTCTTAACTGTGTTCAGCTCTCTTAATTTTAAGACCAGGAAAAGGTGTCAATAGCAGGAAGGAACTGAAAAATACAGGTGACGTCAAAGAGAGGTTGATCCATCTTTCTCCATGAGAACAGAGAGTAGCCACATAATTTGCCTGAAACATGATTACAAAAATGAAAACAAGTTGAGGTTTTTTTCCATTTACTATTAAAATAAGTGATTTATGACTAAAAAATACAGAAATGCAATGAAAAGCGGCATCTTTGCTCTCATGGGTTGCTAAATCAAAGTTCCCACTTGCCGATTTCTAAGAATGACACAGACAAATTTATTCTGGCCCTTGAGTTATAGCACCTTCAGTTGTGACCTTGCTGGAAGAGTAAGAAGCAAACAGAGATCCCTATAAAACACACAGGGAATGCAGCCCTAGCAGGAAACTCCCCAGGCAGGCTGATTCTAGTAAATATCATATCTACATGCTCAAAACAGTACTCATACAGCAAGACTTTTTAGTATCAACATACTCAAAAGCATCTTGGCTTCATTATAGTAATTCTTGCTGTTCTACAGCTATTTAACCAATTTTCAGACTCTTCTCTTAGGGTTACATGTTTGAACACAGTGGGGGTTTTTGGGGTTTGCTGGGGTTTTTTTGGTTTTGTTTTGTTTGAGGGTTTTTTTGTTTTGCTTTTGTTTTTGGGATGGCATTTGGGGTTTTTATTGTGTGTGTGCTGGTGTTTTGGGTTTGGGTTTTTTTTTTTGTTTTGGGGTTCTTTGGGGGTTTTTTGTGGGTTTTTGTTGTTGGTTGGTTGGCTTGTGAGGGAGTTTGTTTCTTTGTTTTTTTGGGGTTTGGGGGGGTTTTTTGTGGTT
>VXBT01006123.1:21838-46154 GCA_013400235.1 Oriolus oriolus | reverse complement strand
GGAGTGGAGGGGCTGCAGCTGCTGCCCTGGGCAGAGGGACCTGCCACCGCCACCACCTCCTGCCCCTGCCCCTCCTGGGGCTGCTTATGCTCTGTGAGGGCAGGCACAGGTGGGAAGCAGCTGTGACCCTCACAAGGGGCAGCCTCCATTGTAGCAGCTTCTTCTTCCTCCACAGAGGCTGTAGGGCTGTTGGGTGGAGTTTTTGTCCATGACCTGGCACTCGAGGATCTGGAGCTGCTGGAGCTGCTGCTGGCTGCTGGGCTGCCATCCTCATCCACGGCAGCGTGGGAGGGCAGCAGCCCCTGGGCCCCCTCACTGCACTGGTTCATAATGATGTTCATGATGCCCTGGACCAGTGGCACTGTCTGTTCCTCCAGGATGTCCTGAAAACTCTGGATCATGAGCTCCTCGTCTGGCCCATAGGTGCAGAGAAAGTGCACGATGCAGCTCTGTGTGCTCTCTATCAGCCACCACCGCCCCCCATACATGGTCTCCATTCTCCGGTGCAGCCAAGTCTGCAGGGGGGCCAGGACACGCTGTTGTTGGCGGAAGCGTTCTGCCCACACCTCAGGCAGGACACTGCCCGTGACCTGGAATGGTGTGTCCAGTGGAGAAGATGGATGGGACACCCCAGGAGGATGGGAACTGGTCTCATCCAGGCTGTCAGGAGCTTTCCCTCCCTGGCCGCTGGCTGCTGGCACCTCCTCAGGGACTGTGATGGCTGGCTCCAGAGAGTCTCCTTCTCCCTGGTCAGAAAACAGGACAGACTCTATTGTTATTCTGCAGAGTGGGCACACTGGATTTCTCTGTGTCCACTGCAGAATACAGCCCAGGCACACCTGGTGGTGACAACAAAAGTCATCCCGAGTGTCCTTGCAGATCGGGCAGCTCTGGTTTGTCTCTGTGGCCATCTTTGTGCTCTGCAGCACGTTGGGAAGAGCAGAGGATCGGGATCTGCTCCCCTTTGATGGTGTCACATCTGCAGGAGGGAGAGGCCATGGTCACTGGCTGTCCTGGGGCAGGGAGGAAGAAATGGCCAGGCCCCTGGAGAAGGACACGCACCCAGCCCTTTGAGTCCCATCACCCACCCGACAGCCACCCTGGTGGGACATTTTCCTGCACAGCTCACCCTCAGTGCTGCATCTGCAGTGCTCAGCTGCCTGAAGCAGGCAGGGCAGGGAAACAGGAGCGATGGCTCTGAGACTGGCACCGAGATCTGCCAGTAACAGGCACCACCCAGCACTAGAGAAGCTTGGCTTGATCCTCCAGACCTCACAGAGTTTCTTGGATGGAGTTCATGCTGGAGCCAGACTGGCCTAGGCTCTGCTGACTCCAAATACAAGCAGTGAGGGATAAGAGTTCCCAATCCGTCTGCCCCTGATGTCACAGACCACACATCCCTGTGTTGTCACAGAAGTCCTCCCGCTGCAGGCACATGGCATCAGCTAAAACTGAGGAGGTCATGCTGGAGACATGTACCCTTTTCTCACGAGGATAGTCTGGCAGGGGCCAGGTTTCCCAGCAAGATTTTTGACATCTCTGTGTTTGGGGGCTTCAAGCCCCACCTGGACAAAGCCCTGAGCACTTGGTCTGACCCCAGCACCAACCCTGCTTTGAGCAGGATGTTGAACCAGAGGCCTCACAAGGACCCCTGCACTCACATCCGTTCTGTGATCTTTCCCTAATCCTGTGAGAAGAAACAAGTTTAAGATGGTGATCAGCAGAGTCCGTATCAGCAACTTCAGAGGGGGTGAAAAAATACTGGGGGTTGGATTCAAGTTTTATATTTTTGCAGCACTTGTTGAAGTGTGCAGTTCTCTCTTTACACAGCCTTGTCACCCACTATAGCATGACACCCGTGGCAGTGCAGCAGATGAGCTCAGACTCAGATTGCCAAAAATACCTCCCTCTGGACTGATGGGTTAACTACAGTTGTGTGGGATGTTTGCAGCAGACAAATCATCAATTCCCAGGGCTGTCCTGTAGTCTAGGCAGTGAATTCTGCCCATGTAACCCTGCGGATGGGAGCAGATAAAAAAATCTTCGTATTTTCATAGCAAAACGCTTGGTTTTATTTGAGATCCACTCCGTAGTGTAGAGAGAGTGCTGTTCAGAAGAAACTTTTGGAAAGAAAATGGTTTTTTGGTATTTTACTTTCTGAGAGAAGTCAAGCTCTCCTCAGGCAGCAAGGACTGGACTGTCAGGATTGTTTCTGCCACACACTGCAGGACAGTGACAGTCTGGCTCTGTGTGTCCTCAACAAAATTGGAAAAGTCTTAATTTTGGGGTGGGGTGCTTAGAGAGGTAGCTTGGGTGCTGTTTGTGAAGGACAGTGTGTTTGATCCATGCTAATGTTAGAGAGGGGCTCTGGAAAAGGACTGAAAAAAAGCAAATAAAATTAAAACAAAGAATAGATAAGAAACCTTATTTGCAGTATTTTCTTACAGAGATGTTTTTAGCAGTGTTTTTTATTCTTTTAATTTAGCCATTTTACTCCTATTTTTCGTGTTCCAAGTCTGTAAAATCACAAGGTTGTGATTCACATCAAGCTTGAATTCTTCCTTATCTGCTCTTCAGTGAACTTCCAGCTAGATCTTTCCTATTTCTTCCCTTTTAAGAAAAGGAACTTTACATATAAATGTCTTCTGTCACAGGGCATTGAACATGTCCATGTCCTGCTGTTTCAAAAGCACAGGGATTGGATGCTGGGTTTTCTTTGTGGGTCCATTAACTATAAACACACATGGATTCTGAGGGGTGAGAAAAGTAATCGAATATTCAGTGGCATCTGTTTTCTGTTTATTGGGCATGAACCTTCCAAGAAAATATGTAAGGCAATGACAAAAGGGGTTTTTTTTCCATGGGTCCATAATCTCAGGCGCAGCACCCTGGGAGCAGGACTAAGCTTGTGCTGCAGTGACTCCTATCACGTCTGCTCCACTGAAACGTCATTTCTAAGCAAAGCTGAGCTCCTGACTGGTTGGGTTTGTACAGATTCTTCAGCACATATCTGGGCTTTAAAGTGGCTTTCTACTCCCACTACTGGAGTGGCTGATGTGAACTCCTGAAGAAAATGAACATTTTTATTTTAAGATGCTAAAATAAAATTTTTAGCACCACAGGAAAAGCATGAGCTGCAGGATTGTAACTTCCCACCCATTTATGAATTTTTAAATTATTTTAATATTGAAAATACTCCTGTGATAGCTTCACAATCCTGTTGGCTTTCCTCTGCTGTCTACCTCCATCAGTGGTGGAGTGGGAAGGGTCAGAGCAAGTGGTGGAACTCTCTGGTGTTTTCTCACCTGATGGAGGGTGAGGGTGAGCCTGAGGCATTCAGCTGCCTTTGTACCTTTGATTGAGTAACTCTGCTGGCACTCTGCCCAACCAGCTTGAAAAAGCCCAGCAGCGTTTCCTACCAGCTGATATCCCCCGGGCTCGGGGTGAACCAGGCACTGAAATACATCCACTTGACGTTAATGAGTGGCCTTACTGCCTTCTAGATTCCCTAATCCTGACATGTGCTCAAGCTGCATGGGGCTGCAACTGCGCCCTTGCAGGAGCCCCCAGGCCAGCCGGCCATCCCTGACGTCTCTGTCGCGACTGGCAGCAGGAACCTTGGGCTCTCCGGTGGGTGCAGGTTGTCTCTGGCACTGACAAGCTGTCTAGGCTCTGAAACTCCCCTGGGCATTGCTCTGTTTTCTACTGACCTCCATTTCTTTTGAGTGCAAAGTTGCCTGTGGCTTTGCCATCTGTTCAGGTGGCTGCAGCTCTTGTCTGAGAGCCCCGTGTGCGTATGTAAGGCGATGTGTGTAACGTGGGTGTATATGTGCGTGCTTGTCAGGCTGTGAGAGCCTTTATGTGTGTGCATCTTTGGTTACATCTGCCTTTCTGTGAGAAATAAAGGAGAAGGGGGTAATTGTGTTCTGTAAATAACCTCCTTTGTGTTTGTACAGCCATGGGAATGGCACAGCCTCACAGCCTGCAAAGAAAGTATTGCTGCATTAAACGGAATGTTCTAGAAGTTCATCCCTCAGTTCTTATTTGGACTCTGAAACTATTTTCTAATTGACTCAGATGAAAGCCAGGTTTTCCCAAAAGATTAGTTCCTGCTTCAGAGTTTTCAAAGAGCTGGATTTTTGAAGTTCACATATTTTAGGCAGGAGAATTTATGGCCAGACTAGACCAGGTCCTCAGAAATATAAAAGTATTTCCTATCTGCTTCAAATCCTGAATAGGCACCCTTCTTTCAGAGAGGTTCCCACTTTCTGGACATCAGCTATCCATAGTTTTTTCAAAAGCTGGTCTCTCATGAGAGTGCCATCGTGGAAAAGAAGCTCTGTTCTGAGAGATGCCCATCATTCATGCAGAGGTGAAAATACTAATTTGTATATTGGTTATTTCTCCACATATAAATTACTTCATGGCAGTTTTGCAATGATTTTTCTATATGACTGAATAGGTAATAGCATTGTCTTCATTTTTTGCCCCCAGTGCAAAGAAAACTCAAATCACAAACAGTAGGAAGCCAAACTGTGAATTATCTCTCTTTTGAAAATGAATTGGTAAAGCATATCTACTGAAAATGTGAAATCTTTGTGATTAATTCCTTGCAGAATCTATCTGAACTAAGGTAGATAAGCAAATCACTTTGAAGAGGCACGAAATGTAGCTGTTCAGATGTTCTATTTAAGTGTATATTGCTTGCTATCTGTTTTGCCTCCTTCTCCAGCTGCACAGAAGAACATAGTGAAAAATAGAGTGCAGATTAAACTTCATATGGCTCCACACTGTGACAAAGTTTGGTGACAAAGTGCTTGTAGTTACCCACCCACTTTGCTTCTGCACTTGCATTTTCTACCCCAGAAGAGACACTGGCAGAATTCTAGTGCTATCAGACTGGCTGCTGCCTGTTTTAAAAGTCAGTGCTGGGACAGCTTGCACAGAGAGGTTGTAGATTCTCAATCCTTGAAGATACTGAAAAGCCATCCAGGCACAGTCCTGGACAACGGGCTCAAGGCGTCCCTGCTTGAGCAAGGGGGGTTGGGCCAGATGGACCCTTCCAGCCACAACCAACCTGCTGTTCTCTGAAAACTGTTGAATTGCTGCCCTTTTCAGGCCAAACCAGGCTATGGCCTGGCAGTCAGTTCTTTTGACACAGTTGGTGGTATAGGGCAACACCTGGTGTGGAACACCACCTACCAGTGAATAGATGTTGGTGCAGGAGGGAACTTCTTATTCTAACATTGCTGCTAAAAGACATCAGTAGATAGCACCTCACAAGCAGCTTCAGTTGTTCAGCTAAGATGCATTTAGTTCCAGGTAAAATTAGAGGATGAAATAAACAAAATGATGAGTACATGGAAGCTCTCATGCAGGCTCAGGATTCTTGGAAGAGTTGAATTTTCCAGAGCACACCTCTGGAAAAATGTGCACTGCCTAGGACCCAAACCATGAGTGAGTTCTGAAAAATCTTGCTTGAAAATCAACACTCTTGGGAAAGAAAACACTTGCAAAAATGTCATTTCTTATGAGTCTCACCCTGCTTGTGGTTCTAGTAGTCTTTTAGTCAAAGAATCAGGCTCTGGACTTAAAAAGACTGTTTCCCAGAAGGCTCAACGGATGAAAGTTGAGTTGTTGTAAGGAGGCTCAAAGCTCTTTTAGGATAAGCAGTGCAAGGAGTGATTGCACTGTTGTATTAGTGAGGGTGGAAAAAGAACTGCTGGGTTTTGGTACCCATGGTGCACACAGCATTGCCAGCAAGACCTGGAATACATGGGTCTTCTTCTGCACCGTGGGAAATGGGTGAGTATTTCTTTCACAGCAAGATAAAGTGAAGCAGCTGAGTGTTGCAGAATTCCAGAAGATAAGGCGGGGGTAATGTGGGTGTCTCAAACACCGATAGCTGGGATGGCCATGGAGCCAACCAGGGACTGCTGGCAATAACAGACAATAATTGTTTGTAATGACCAAGGACTGTTGTTAACACGGCCATGAGAAAGATCAAGATTTGGCTGGAGAAGGGGGGTCAGGCTGAGATAGGCCAGCTCTTCTGAGGGAAAAACATCGTTGTTGGAGTTCCTGGAGATAAGCACAACATGGTACACAACAAGCTCGGGAGTGAGGACAAGAAGCTCTTCTGCTGCTTAGTTAAATGCTCTTGTTGAACAAAGGGAGACTGATTTCTGATGGTACAGCTAAGTCTCAGGCCAGCAAAGCATTTGACATAGCAGAACACAAGGTCATGAGATTTCCCTATTTCCAAACTACACATACAAGACTTTTTTTTCCCCTCTTCAACATCAGACAGCCACTCTGCTAAACCTGCCCTAGCAGTGACCAGAAATTGATGTTAATTCACTATTGATTTACAACACACTGCTCCTAATTTTATGTGAAAGATGCACATGGATACCATGTTGTGGCAATATTCATACACCAAACCCCTTGAAGAGGCAGATCACAATGTTTTTGAGTAAAAGATATCATGAAACTATGCCAACTGCATGTTGTGATCCATCTGGTCAGGGCCCAGGCAGCCAACTAATAGCAGTGCTATAAACAGCATTTTGAAGATGGAATAACAAACTGGAGGCAGATCTCAGTTTTTGCAGGACATGAGGTGCATTTGAAAACGAGCACCTCTGAAAACTGTCTCTCTCTAATTTGTGCTGCAGGTGGAAGAAAGCACATTTCTGAGATATGTGAAGAATGTGAAGATGCAAAGGCTCAGGACGCAGTGGAATAGAGAGGCACAGCCATATCAAGGACAACCTTAACGACAACAGGACAAACCCTATTTCGTCCCTACACTTTAACAACACTCATCCATTTATAAGCAAAGCTCCGAGACATGCTCAGGGTTCTGTGGATAGCAGTGACACTGAGAATGTCTGCTAAATCAGCACAGCGTGGAACTGCATTGGTGGCTTCAAAAAAGCAGCTTGCAAATGATTGAGGTACTTGATGCACATGGATATTCTTTATTTGGCTTTGTGGTACATTCATTTAAGTCCAATGGCCTGGCCCAAGTGCCAGTGCCATTATATGTTGCCACATTTGGATACTATCGTATTAAATTAATTTAAACACTGACTAAGTCATCATGCACTTGACAGTGAGAATTTTAACCCATACAATGCTTAAAAACATGGTATAGTTCTCCTTAGATTAATTTGCACACTACTCTGCTAAAAGCTCCTACAAAGAGAGAGATTTGCTAAGTATTTTGCCAAATTGTAGGACTAACAAAAGAAAAAAACATTTTTCAGTAAAATATGGCTAAATCCTATTTTTGCTACCCAAATAAACTCCAAAGTCTACTCAGTTCCTCTGAAAGTTGGTGTGGAAGCAGTTAAATACACTCAGTAACTAGATATGTCTGATATGGGTTGTTTTACTACTATTTTCATCACAGAAATGATAATTCAAGTTTAGAGTGTTTATGGGCACATGAAAAGCACATGATCGCTCAGCTGCAGATGTCCTCTGTGTCTTTGGGCATATTTTTAGGTAAGTCCTATTGCCAGGAAAAATGAGAAGTAACTCCTGCAACTTAATTATTCTTGTAAGTATTCTCCAAAAAAAAAGCTCTGGAGTTTTTAATTACAGTATGTTTACACAGAATATCTCATGGGTAATTGGTTTATCCTAGGAAAGTGTATCTGTGCATTGTCTCCACTTGTTCAAAAAAGCATCACTTTTGTTGATTATGCCAAACTGATATCCCACTACAGAAGAAATGCCATCCTTTTGAACCCAGTAAAAGGACATCTTCCTTTTTGTTTCCTCTTAGTAATACATGCTTGGTTTTAGCACGACAGACATGAATGGCACTTCCAGAAATGAAAGGCTGCTGAGGAATCCATGTTGTTCACTTTGAGCATGAGCAGTGTGTTCATTAATATTTCAGCCAGTGATCTAATTTCACCTGGGTATATGTAGGAAAGCAGATGTAATGTTTTGATCAGCATTAGTTACAGGTCAAAGTGAACCCTGAAAATGATTTCCACCTGCTTCTGCTCTTGCATTCCCATGAGTGGTAAGGTAGAGCACTGCCTGCTCAAGGTCCCTGGAAATTCTGGGTTTACTTTCATTACAGCATTCATATCTGTTCTACTTAAAAGCTGTTTATATTATGTTATATCTTCCGTTGTACATAGGTTTTTTTAAGATGCCACTAAAGAACTGCAGAAAATAAGAGCACATGCTGTTTTTCCTGTGCAATTCATGGTGACCTGTGGATTTTGTCATTTGAAGACAGTAATATTTGTGGGCATAAAAGAACATTATATTTACAGAGCCATTGAGGTTCTGAGTGTGAATGTACCAGAAGTGTAAAATCATGCTCTGTATCTAAGCTGAACAATAACCATTCCATGATTCTATGAATCTGTGGGTGTGTTCTGAGTATTTTTCTCCTGTCTGATGTGTTATCCTCATAAAGATTGTCACCCTGGCAATTCTGAAGTAAAAATAGTGAGCCACTCATTGCACAGTGGACAAGGACTAGCAGTTGAAGCATTTCAGCACAGCATATCAACAGCCATCCATGCTGGGATGAAAACAAAAATAATGACATTTCTGGGGTTGCTTGGGTCTTCTGAGACAGGAACAATAGAAACACCATAGAATAGTTAAGATTGGAAGGAGCCTTTAAAGGTCAGTCAGTGTTACCCACACTGCCATAGGCAGGGACATCATCAGGTAGATCAGGTTGCTCTGAGTCTTGACTGACCTCAAATATTTCCAGGGATGGAGGACCTACCACGTTTCTGGGCAACCTGTGCCACTCTTTAACCACCGTTATAAAAACCCTGCCTTGTAAATAATCTGCAGTCTAAGAGGAGGCCTGAGTGCAACCAGCAGCCATCAGGTCTTAAGGCTGTTCCTCACACAGCTAAATGAGGTGACATTCAGGACTCCATGGCACAAAATATTCAGGGTCTTCAGGTGCTCGGTGGTCTGTGGTGCAGCTGCGTGTCTCGACAGGGCTGAGAAAGCCAGCTGGGCTTGTGCAGAGCACCTGCCTCCCTCGCACAGCCTGGCTGCACCAGACACCTCAGGGCTGGCCACCTCCAGATGTGGGCCAGGATGCTGGCTGGAGGGCAAGGGGAAGCTCCTGGGAAAGGATTACAGGCTACCACAAGTTCATTGTGGCAAATATCTAGGTAAATAGGAATATCTTGAGCTAAAATTTGACGTGGGAAAAATTCCCACTCTCTAGGTGAGTGTGGTCTTTATCAAAAAAAAAAAAAAAAGAGATTTTTTAAAATTCTTGCATTTGTGCTCAATTAATTTGCAATATTGTTTTTTAAAAACAATGCATTTAGAAATTCTGCATGCTGTTATTCACAAATTGCTTCAACAAGGCCGTGGTTATCCTATACTTAATTATTCAAAACTGCACAATGAATTATTTCTGGATAGGATTTATGGACAGCTAATTTCCAGTCTTTAATATTCATACTGAGACCAGATCACTTTAATTGAATGCCTATGGCTTACATGTCCCGCTGTATGCTTCTGCCCTTTGCCTGCAGAAATTCCTATACTTGCACATTCAGAATTTGAGTTCATGATTTTTTAAAAAGATCCTGTTTTCTTGTAAACTTTTGCCAGTGAACAAGTTCACTAGCATACCATGGAAAATAAAATAGGTAGTGTACTAAGCTGACAAACTTACCTGAATTTTTTTTTTTTCTTATCCTAAGAAAGTACTCTCAAGCATTTATATTTTAAATTACTTCAGTCAAGATTTTTGTGGAGTTAGGAAAGTAACATGATGACTGAGAAAAGGCTAGAACCCTTCTAGTGTGTTTTGTGCAGAAAAATCTTACCATTTTCAGGCTGGATTTGGTTTTTGGTGGCAGCCCTCAGAATCATCTCTCCTCTGAGAAGCAGAGTATGAAATTCAGTATGCATAACAAAGCATCCCGTGTGTGTATCACAGATTAAGTGATAGCTATTTAAAGTACAGAGGGAACATCAAAGGCTTCACGAGATTCATTTGCTGCTCTTCGAATAAGAAAAAAACCTGCAAACACAGAGCAAAAACTGCCATGATGACAATGAAAGTGCTCGGACTGCACCTTACAGCAAACCCAACAAAGGCACCGAGGAACAAAGCAAACACTGGAGCTGCCTCCTTCCTTTCCCAATGCCTGATCCACCCATCTCCCATCCTGTGTGTGAGCCCTGGGACAAACCTTGCACAGACAGAATGTGACCCACATCCCCTCTTCCTACGGCTGGCATTGCCTTCCTGATTTGCAGCCTCACTGGAGCACTCCCAAATCAGTGCAGAACCATTTAAACATGTCTCTTGTTTGTGCCTGAGTATGCCCTTGCTGTGGAAACACTCTGGCCAGGACGAGTGGCCAACCCTGTGTAGCCACGGATTGGTTTCTCTTTTTTCTGACGAGAGCATTTTGCTCCTGGATGTGCCTCTTCTCAGGTTTCCTGTCAGTTTCTGCACTGAAACATGGTAGCATTTTTCTAATGATGGTGTCTAGCAAAGCAGGACTGTCCTCCCTCTGTGTCAGGTTGTCCTTGGTGTCCAGGTCTGTGTCCAGCAAGCCATGAGAGAGTTGACACCATGCAGCCTCTGCACGGGGTATTTTACTTCAAACCCGTGTCCAAACCCAGATCCAGAGAAGGGCCATGGAGCACAGGTCTTGTGAGGAGTGACTGAGGGAGATGGGGTTGTTCAGCCAGGAGAAAAGGAGGCTTGGGAAGACCTTATTGCCCTCTACAGCTCCCTAAGAGGAGGTTGCAGCCAGGTGGAGGTTGGGCTCTTATCCCAGGTAACAAGTGACAGGACAAGAGGAGACTGCCTCAAGCTGCACCAGAGGTTTAGATTTGATATTATTAAAAAATTCTTCATGGAAATATTGTCAAGCAATGGAGCAAGATGTCCAGGGCAGTACTGGAGTCACCATCCCTGGAGGTATATAAATGACATGTAGATGTGCCACCAGGGGACATGCTTTGGTGGTGGCCTGGACAGTATAAGGTTAGTAGGTGGACTTGATTATCTTAGAGGCTTTTCCCAAGCTTAGTGATTCTATGATTCTCTGAAAACCAGGCTCATAACCTGTGATGGCTCCTGCAGTTGAGCCAGCTCCATCCCAAATCACAACCTGCTTGATTCCCGCCTCAGGATGTGGTGACTGTGTGAAGCACCTGAGAGATGGCGTGGTTCCCATAACAAATGTACCGTCAGCTTGCTTAGCTTGCTGCAAAATCAGGGAATTATTTATGGTGGAAAAGACTGCCAGGGTTGATTCATAGGGTCAGGTGTTTAGCAGTAGAATATTCAGTCTGAATTTGAAACTGCCGCATGGGCCCAGCTGGGATTCTCCTCTTCTTCCTTTCAGGAATGTGCTGGGGACCATAGTTATCTCTTTACCCACACAGGAGCATTCCCCAGAGGTGCAGACCTTTTTCTACCCACAGCCTTCTTTGGGCAGTGATTTTAGACATTGCCATGATGAACTTGAGGGCAGACACTCGAAGAGATGTTGGTCTGGATGAGTTCTTCCCTTTCCCTCTCTCCTTTGCCTCTTCCCCAGGCAGTAACTGCTTTGGCAGAACATATGCAGTTTTCATTCTTTTTGCTGCAGAAATAGATTTAATCCCATATGCACTACAAAATATCTCTGATGGTGGTGTCTGACTGTAACTTCTGTAAATGCTTTTGACCTCAACCACCACGGCCTGGTTCAGTGCTCACCAAATTATGACAAGCACCAGCTCAGTCTCTGCTGAACTGCCCTTCTTCACTCTTCCAGTGATAGTTACTGTATTTAAGATAAACAAGATTTTGTCCAGATAGTATTTTTCTGTGTTTGAAGCAAATAGCCTAGCATTTTGATCATTCAGAGGAAAAGGATCAGCCTCCTGGACACATATGCAAAATTTGCAGTGTTTTGTAGATCCACAAATAGTCAAAGAGGACTCACTGCTAAATTTCCATGTTATCAACCATTGCTAAAGTTACCAACACACAAGTTGATAACTGTTATTCCGAGTTTTTAATTTTCTTGTGGCTTTACTGTCTTACTGACATTCTTTTTAACTTTTATATGCCCTGAAAACTGGCCTTTTTACCCCCCTTGGAAGAGATTTATTTTTAAATGCTTTCAACCGTCTTTAAATAGTTGGGTGTATGTCCAGATTATAATTCTCACCGATTTCTGTATTTCTCCTGCTCCCAAATTCTTACTGACTTTGTGTCATGTCAGAAAAAAACACCCAAACACATTTTGAGAGATGTTGTATGAAATAAGTGGTACACACAATTCAGCTGAGGCACTTTGGAACAGAGATTGAAAATGCTTTCTTTTCATTCCAAATATGGTAGTATGGGGAAAAGTGGAAGAGGGAGAGGAGAAAAACCCTTGTGATAAATGTAACCTTCAGATTTCCTCTGTTACTTCTTGCACTTGGCTGCTCTGTAATAACTCTGTCATTCATGACAACCATCCCACTAGACTGTTTTTCAATGGTTCTCAGCTTCTCCTTGCCTTTCCTGTGTGCCATTTCTCTGGGGAGAATTTCACTTTAGAACTGTTTAATCAAAACTCAGATTCTCTCCTGATGTCCTGGTAGTTTCCTTCTCAGCTGGTGGTGACAAAATTGATCTTTCCAGGGTAGCAACCTTTGCATAAAAGCAGCCCTTCACAGAGTCAAGTCACTGAGATTTTTGTTGACGCTCAAAAGACAGGGGAAAAAAATTTCATTCTGAAATGTGACAGTGGGAAAATGTCCATCACCCTAATATAACCATTCCTGCTTGTCTTCTCATTTACTTGATCCTTTCCTATAAACCAAACGCCAAAGCCTCCTTCTGTCTGCTTTGAATTATGAAGGATTTCGTATTTTATTAATTTCCATTAGGAAGAGCAAAACAAACTTTGTGCTCAGGATATCTGTGTGACTGAAGTCCTACACAGATTTCAGACAAAGCTGCTCCTCTCCTCTCCCAGTTTGCTCTAGTTTCAAGAGGAGATGCTTCATTTGGAATAAGTATTGGCTGGTTAACTTATAAAGCCCTGTAAATAAAGAATGAGGAGCCAGATCTGGAGGCATAGAAATGACAAGCCAAAATGTGCTTGTCTTTGTCACAGGTCTGTTATGTCAGGGCAAATTGGAAGGGAATCTCTTTCCTCAAATATTTAATTTCCAGCCCCCAATTGCAGTCTATTATCTCACTGACCAGCTCTTTGAATTAGGACGCTATTCCCCTTCTTTCATGTGCATTAGGACAAGGACACTGTTTTAGTGCCTTTGCCAGATGAACTGCTCTGCTACGCACAGCTTAATGTGATATGACACTTCCAGATGCATAAAACATTTCCGTGTTTCACATGTTTCAATGTGTCTCTGCATGAAAGCACAGAAAAATCTGCCCAGAGACACAGACCACCAAATTATCAGGCAGTTAACTCACTCCAAAATTACTAGTTGTTTCCCCTTCTCTCCTGAATTTTTCCTTCCCCAATGATGTGGTAGTGCCTCTACAGTGCTTTTTCTTTGTGCTGCCATAGTCTGGCCCTCAGTGCAACTCTAGATTCCCATAACTGCTCCTCCAGCCTGTTTACCACAGCCAGTGAGTTCGCAAGGACATAACTGAACATTCTATCCTGCCTCAAAATCTATCACTACATCCCCCGATTCCCACCCTCTTCAGCCATCATTCCCACTTTTACCAGACTTTGGCTGATTCAGGGCTTTCCACTGCACAGTGACATGTTCATCTCTTCCCCACTGCAGGCAGCTCTGACATGCTCTTGTCTTATCTCTCAGCAGAACAAAGTAATTTTGCTCAAGATTATGAAGCTCTGGGATTTGAAAGGCAGCTCAACATTCTGTAGCAGGGGGAAAGTGACATTACTGGGAGCATGATTTAGGTTTTCTGTGCCACTGAGGCACCTCAGCCAAGGACTTCAAAATACCCACCTCAAGCAGGACTACAAAATGATTTTGTGAATCTTGTGTCTGCCAGCTGGAGATGGGTATCGGGGCTAATACAGGGAAACTGGTGCATCACTGGTGCTCACCCTTCAAGGCTGCTGGAGTGAAATGTTAGAACTTGTGAGGACAACTCAATTGCACTCCAGAAGTTCTTACATCAAAGGACAAATCAATAATCTCTTCTTTATGAGACACTGCGATTGGGTTTTGTACCAGAATCCTGACTTCCAAAGAATTTCTCCAGCTTGGACTCCACATAGACATAGGGGTGTGAGGGTTTATATCATCACAGAATAGTTGTGGTTAGAAGGGACTTTTGAAGGTCATGTAGTCCTCCCCTCCCCAATGAGCAGAGACATTTTCAATGAGATCAGGTTGCTCAGAGCCCCATCCAACCTGGCCTTGTTTGTGTCCAGGGATGGGGCAGCCACTAACTCTGTGGGCAACCTGTGCCCTCATTTCTTACTGCCCTCATTGTAAAAAACTTCTTCTTTATAACTGGGCTATATTGGCCCTCCTCCATTCTAAAACAATTCCTTTTTGTCTTTTCATAACAGGCCCTGCTCCAAGAGATCCATCTCTTTGTTGTGTAACCCAGGCATGCGATGAAGAACATCTGCAGCTCTCTCAAGACATATTGAAGGAAACTGCTTGACCGTCTGATTTTTCCCAGCAGAAGTATTTGGACCAGAGTCTCAGGCACAGGGTGTGACTTTTGAGGATGGTTCTGTGCAGGGCCAGGAGCTGGACTTGTGGGTCCCTATCAACTCAGCCTGTTCTGTGATTCTGTGTCAAGAAGCTCTGCTGGGACTGTCCAACACTTGAGTCCGTTTTCGCTGGAGGGCAAAACCCACAGCAGAGTGCATGCACACCTACTGACCTTCATTCTGCATCAGAGGGGGCAGTTTCTCTCCTGAAGAAGGCACTTCAGTGAAGAAGACAAATTTTTTTTCCATTTTGTGGCTAAATACCCGGGTGACGGTTCCCAGCACCAGGTGTGAGGATGCAGTGTCTTGGTGTGAGCTTCCTGCTGCAGGTGCAGTGCAGACTTCAGTTCCAGAGGATGAGGGTCTCTCAGTGTCAGAATACTGATCATTTACTTTTCCCCCTCCCAGTGAATAAACTTTTCTACTTTCCCCTTCCAAAGAAAACCATGCTACCTTTTTGATCTTTAAGGTTTTTTCATCTATTTGTTAATTTACCCGCTTAATCCAAGGAACCCCCTTGCTGCCTTGACATGAGAATATTTTATTATTTCCTCTAAATGAGTAACCACTACTATTTTTTTATTTACTTTTTTAAAATAAAGTGTCAAAACAGGGCTAGTTTAAGTACATAATCCTGGTGGCTCTTTTGAAGACTTGTTGTGGCCTATGATTTCCCTTTCAGATTAAATATTGTAAACTGGCAGTTTCATTAGTAGATTTAACTGGAAGAAAAACTCATTTGATCTCATATCTGGTCATTTCAAAATCATAAATTTAGTGAAAAAGCCCCTATGTCTCTTTCCTGAAAATCCAGATCCTGTTCATTGTGGCAACAGCAGGTCTTAGGTGAATGTGCTATGCCATTCAACTAATTTGTGAGGGTGTCTCAATGAAGAACAAAAAGCAGTTTAACATATATGGCAATCAGTGTAATCAGCTGAATTTCATGGCAAGAGAGAACACCCTGGCACAGGGAGTATTTAGGTGAAAAAAAAATTTAAAGAAAGGAAAGAAACAAAGAACCCCTGTAAAACCACCCCTCAGACATTCGAAAGGAAAACAAAAAGCCAAAGTCCTTACCATTGCAACTTAAGCAAACACGTGGGAGGTGGGATTAGGAAAAAAAATCCAGAAGAAGATTTTTTCTCTTTTTTTTCCTGTTGCTGCTGAAAGGCAGCACTTCCACTCCTGGGCCATGTGACCATTCCTACATACCCAAACCTGAACTATCTCCACAGATCTATTTTGTTTGCAACTCTGTTCAAAGAACGTTTTTCACATTCTCACTTAAACTCTTCTTCGCAAATCTGAGGAAGAAGCTCAGTAGCTTCAGGAGCAAAATAGCTCCTAGCAGCCTGAAGTTGTCTTGCTATGAGCATACATGGAGTCTAGCACATGGTATCACCAAAGAAGAGATCTCAAAATAAGTATCTTGTCATAAAGAGTGCTTGGGACAGCTTTGTGACAGATAAATGTCATGAATTATAACTGCACTAAATATGTCATGCAGAGTTTTACTTCCAAAAGTTTGTCAACTCCTGTTGGTAATTGCTTTCTGCTCTGAAGATCTATTTTAAGGCTGAACTAGTGAAGCTGTGTGTTGCCTTTGCCAGTGTTTCTATCAGCAGACTTTTTTTATCCTGTTCTTTCACATTGCTCCAGGCAGTCTGAACACTTGCAGATGCCCAGTGTAAGTACAAGATCTGTGTTGCCAAATGAATTAATTGCGTTGCCTCTTAAACTTTGCCAGCTGCCAATACTGCAAAAAGCTACAAAGACTAATGGGTACAGTGGAAAAACAAACATAAAGGGTTACCACTTTCTTGGCAAAGCTGTTGATGAGGACATATCATTTGAATCTTGGAAGCTGATTTTCTGTCAGATACTCCCACACTTTGTGGGCAGAACTGTCACAAGCAGATCTAACAGAAGATTTATTTTTCTTTTTTTTTTTTTTCGAGAATAGTGACATTTCATTCTTTCCTTTCTTCTGAAATTATAAGTGTAACTAATGTTCCATCTCAGATTTGCTAACCTGGGAAGCGAATGCTATACATTCCCTTCCATAAGACAAATAGCAACATCAGCCTCCCAGATCTGTGCTGGTTTGGAGCCGAGGTGGTCCTTGACGCTTTCCTGCTTGCCACAGCGCAGGGATGAGGTGGCCTGACTCCTCCAAACTGTGTTGCAGAATAGGTGCCCACATCTCCCCCACTTAAATTTTAGAGGCTGCATAGATCTTCACAGCATTTCAATGTCAGCCTCAGAAATTATAATGACTGGTATTTGTGCACTAATTGCACTAATTGTCTAGCGTGGACAGTGGATTGATACCGCTGGCTGACACTTCTTTGCATGAAAAAGCTTCACGGTGAGAAATATAACCCAAACATGCCCCTAGAGCTGAATGATTCATTGGAGTCAAATTGACAATTTTGTCACTGCTGTGCTGAATTCCTCAGTACTCATCTCTTCTTTGCTTCGTATTTCTTTGTGTTTTGGGTTTTTTTAACAGGGGAATGAAAATTGTATTGAATATTTGATATTGATACTCAAGAGAGGATAAAAATACATTATTTTTAATTTGTTTTTGTTTAAGCCCTGTGATCATTCTGCATGCTTGTTGGAAGAGCATGAGCCATGTCTCTCAAGCTTTTTCTGTCTGAGAATATAATGTTTCCTTGGGAAAGAAATGAGAACAATATTAAGAAACTGATGGTTTATTTGGATTTGGGTGGAAAATTTGCTTCAACAGTTTATCCACAGACACATCATATGGAGCCACAACAAAGACTAACATAACAAGAACTGTAACTATGGTTTTTTTCATATATCGGGTTGAATTGTTCTGAAAGTGGCATGGATGTTGGAGAATTAGCTAAGAATAAACTCATTCTCAGTGGAAATTCATCAATCTAAATTAAGCATAATTGTAAAATGTTTGGCTTGTTTTACAAGGACTTTGTCATTATAGCTTAAGTAAATAAATAAAACACAACTAAAACTTTGAGGGTTTGAAATAGTACACTCAAATTTTTAGAAATACTTGAGTCTTTTTCAAAATGTCTTTCTAACCCACTAAACCACTTGTTTTTAAGAATTTCATAAACTAATATACTCCCCCCTCCCCAACATTTTAGTAAGGAATGTTGAACTGTTTCTGCCTCACACTTGACGGGCGTGTACTGACATTAAAACCAGGTTGCTGAAGATTACAAAAACAAAATACAGATGACTTGTAAATGAAGGTTAGAGATGAGCACAAAAAAGAAAATTCCATCTGTATTCACTGACTAAAGCTCAGGAAAACACCTGAAGCTGACTGAAAACCTTCTGCTGAATTGAGTGAAGCCAGGTGATTACCACAAGACTACAAAATGAAGGAGCCAGCTTTGTAAGTGGCAACATTCTAGAAATTGCAATAAACACTCGTTTCCAGCTGAGAACCAGAAAATTTCAGGGAAAACTTGAAAAGGAATTTAGAAGGCATCTTAGCGCAAACCCTGAACATCTTAAATATCTTGTATTACAGTATCTGCAGATTCTAACTCGGTTAATCTGCATTGAGATTGATTAATGCCATTAGAAGTAGCTGTTTAAGCAGCCTTCTGATGCTATGCAACACCATCGTCCCCCTCACACACGTGCTTTTCTTTGATGCCAGTTTTCAGAATAATTTTAGGCACATGCTGCCTTCAGTAGCTGTGTATCAAATTGTCATTTTAACCTTCACTGCGCTGTTTTGCATTAAAAATGCAGATTTCAATAGTGAGAATTCAGATTTTAATAGTGGGAATTAAACAGTAAACAAGAAGTATTTCTAACCTTGTGCCTTGGTTCTCTATAGACACATTTTGATTTCCAGATATGGTATTTGTTAACAGTCTTCAGAATAGGAAGAAGACACCTTTGTAGGCTCAATCGTTATTTTAAAATGGTGGTTGGGAAAACAAATTTTTTTAAGCAAACAGGCTTAAGCTTCCTGCTATTATGGCCAAGGGATATTCCATATCATACAACATCAGGGTCATAGGTAAGGCTGGAGGGCTGCCCTTGCCAGAGTTGCCATTGCTCACAGATTGCCTGGGCATCAGTCTGCTGGGGACAGGTGGTGAATGATTGTGCTAGTGTCACTCTTTTAAAAAAACTTCTTCCCTTTTAAACGGGCTTTGCCTTGGCCCATGGGTTTGCATCCTCCATGAGGAAGTGGCTCTGTGGGTGCTTAGCTGCTGACCTGGCTCAACCCACAGCAACCACAGAGCATCTAGATGAGTGACCTGGTCTGAGGTTTTTTGTTGCCTCCTAAACCTGAAAGCCACAAGAGGATAATTAAAACTTAAATTCCAGATAAAGAATAGACCATCAAAAAAATCTTGCTGCGTATTTCCTAGAACCACCTAAATCCTATTAAGGGACAATTTAGGGAATGTATGAATTATGAATGACTACCAACTTATTTTCTCTGAACAATTTATTTCTTTCATTACTGCTGCATAATTTTGGCCTTTAGGTGAAAAAAAATCCTATTGTGTTTATATTAATTATACTGCACGCTTACTGTATTATAGCTTATCTTTACAAGAGCTCCACAACTCTTCAAAAGTATTGATTTAATTTTCTGTGTCTCCCAAGGGAAGGGGTTTGATCTCAGCAAAGCAAAGGGCTACGAACCAACTCTAACTGCCCAGCACTCAGTTTTCAAGCTAGAGGTTATACCCATGTAAGGCCAACCAAAGCATTTCCTTTGGTATCTTTGCAATCAACAAGTGACTTAATAAAAAAAAGGACAGCCTGAAAGTTCCTGCTTCAAAAGTTTTAGCACATGTGCTTTTGCTATGGCAGTGCATACCATGAAACAAATTGTTGTTGAGTTACCATGGACTATTCTCAAAGGAATACAGGGAAGTCAGGCACTGATATCTTGTTGGTTTAATTTTCTGGCTTAAGTTATGCATAAATTACTTTTGTTTGTGTATGTGTATTTTTAAAATAGAAAACACACTTTTTGTCATGTGTTTAGTTGACAGGGTATTTCATTGCCTTGTAGGCACTTGCACTTTCCTGTGAAAAGCTGTATGGATGCCTATTTTCAAGCTGTGCTATGGACAATACAACACAAATTAAGTAGATTTAATATTTACTGTTCAGAAGAAAAATCTCCATATTTGCATTTTCCCCGTGAAAGCAGCAGCTTCTCTTTTTTCACCATCCTTACTCCAAGTAAAGCCAAAAATATACCCTCAAAGTCCTTCCATCCATGACAAGATCTCTGCTAAAAACAGTGTTAAAACTCTGTTCCAGGCATCCTAAACTAGTGATGATGCTGTGCAGAACAGCTACAGTGTAAAATCTAAAAATTATTTTCCTTGCTGCATACAAGAGGCTTCTGTGATGCTTCTTTTTTTTTTTAATTTTGTCACATGGGATTTTATTTCTGTGTTTTATATTAATGACTAATTTTGGCCCTAGTAAAAACCCAGGACTGGCTCCATGACGCTGTGCTGCTTTTTGCTGCATGTGACCTTGAAACTGCGAAACAGAGAAGCAGATGTGCAGGGAGGAGCAATACCTGCCTTAATGAGAATTCCAATCTTACATGTGCTCCTAATGGTTTTAGCTTTCCAATGATCAAGCATTATTGATTTTCCTTCTCTCCTTTCCTCATGTCGAGACCATTTTCTGTGAGCCAAATGCTGAGAAACAGCATCAGCAGAAATCCTTCTTCCAGCACAGGCAAGGGGAACCATTCCGTTTATGAAGGATTTTAACTCCATTTATTGCTGCTTCTCCCTTTTTTTGTTGTTGTTGCTTTGATTTTTTTTTTGTTTGTTTGGTTGTTTTCTGTTCATTGCAAGTGCCCACATAAAAGCACTGGGCACCATCTGCAGCACAGCAAACCAAGAGGTGCGTGTTCAGCGCCGCCTGGGCTCCGAAACCGGGCTGGGGCTGCGGCAGCACCCGGCATCGTTCAGCATCAGGCACCCCTAGACTGATGCTTGTTGGCAATTCCTTTGGTCGGCCTTTCTTTGTTGTCTCCATGGCAACTGTTTCCTTTGCCAGGAGCATCTCTGGGGCCCGGCCTCGCTCACGTGCGTCTCAGCTGCTCCTCTCCGCACGCTGCAGTTCAGGAGCCGTGGCATCTCCGTATTTGGACGCCTTGTGCTCTCTGTATTATTTATCACTGGGACGAATCATGGAACCGCAGCATCACTGGGTGGTTTGGGTCAGAAGGGACCTTTAAAAGACATCTTGTTCCAAACCCCCTGCTGTGGGCAGGTACACATTCTACGGGTCCAGGATTCTCCAGTAGAATCCCGTTCTACCTGGCCTTGAACGCCTCCAGGGATGGGGTATCCCCAGCTTCCCTGGGCAGCCTCTGCCAGTGCCTCACCACCCTCACAGGGAAGAGTTTCTTCCTTAATTATAATTTAAACCTAGTCTCAGTTTCAACCCATTCTGTCCTTCAAGCCTTGTTCTGTCACTACGTTCCCTTCTCAAAACTCCCCCTCCAGCTCACTTGGACCCCCTTTGGGTGCTGGAAAGGGAGTAAGGTCTCCCTGGAGCTTTAACTTCCACAGGCTGAACAACCCCAGTTCTCTCAGCCTGTCTCCCTAGCAGAGATGCTCCAGCCTGTGACCATCTCCGTGGCCTCTAGACCCACTCCAACAGGTCCATGTCCTGCTAATTTTGAGAGCTCCAGAGCAGGACACAGTACTCCAGGAAGGCTCTCATGATGTTCATGGTGGCCCTGGCTAGCATGAGCTGTGTGGCTGCCTTCCATCAGGGAGGTCACCGCTGGAGTTCCCTTTATGCAGCCCATCCCACCCTGGGCTGAAGAGCCTGTGGGTGCTGGTTGTGGGCATCAGCCTTTGGACCATTTGTCTGCTGGCTCTGCTCCCACACTGACCTCATTTTCCATGGGAAAAGAGCACAGAGAGGCGTTGTGGAGGGCCCTGGTGGGACTGCAGCCCCACTGTCCCTGGTTTGAGTGATTAAGCCCAAACCCAGAAGTTTAGGCTCTCAGTGTCCGAGTTTCCCATGGTATTGCTTGTTCACAGCAACACATTGTAAAATACCCTCCAAGGTATGGATGCATGTGTGAAGCACCCTCTATGGATGTAAAATCAATTTTTAAATGCTTTAACACAAGAATCTCTGAATAACATCCCATGTTGTATGTTATTCATCCACTGGAAGCACTGGGAACACTTCCCCATACACTTCCCTGTAAAAAGAAGTTTTTAAGGAGAGTTGTATTGAAAAGAGAAACACAACATTTTAAAATACTAAATTCTATCATTTTATTTCAGCAAAGAATATCAGTCAAGTTAAATATATGAAAAAAAGAAGAGTTTCAGAAGAATCCATGAGATTCTAAGAATCCATGAGTTTTCTAAGAAACTCTTACATTCTGAATTAGTCTCTGCCATTTGATCTTTACCTTGATAAGCTCTCAGTGTTCAACTGTGGTTTCACAGAAAGACAAATTATTATTTGTTTTGTAGTAGAATCCAAAGTAGCCTGGAAAATTTCTTTTCTTTTCTATTATTTTTTTTCTTTCCTATAGAGATTAAGTGCATCAATTATAAATTTCAAATTTGCCTTGGATTATTTTAGAATATCTGCTGGACTGCAACATACAGTGGGACACTGCTTGAGAATTAAATTAAAATACATGCTTTTGTGCAAAAATTATCATGTCCTCCTTTTCATGCCTATGCTAAATAGACAAGCCATTGAATCATAGTTTAAATTGTTTTTATCGCTTCTTCAGATGAAGAAAGGTATTTTTTCTGGTTGGTTTTGGTGACGAAGGGTTGTGGGTTTTTTGGTCCTGGATTTCGTTTTCTTCCTTTTATCTCCTTAATACAGCTCTGGAGCAACCATGATAAATCTTGGGAATGCGTATTAAAGAGGAATGCATGTATAGCCCAGCTCTCATTGAGAAACCTGCATGTAACACTATTCCTTCCCAAAGACTTGTCTTGTACCATTCAGCTCATGAGTATCTGATGCTTAAATACTGAAAGGGATGGAGAATCACTCTAAAAAAACCTCCCCTTTTTAGTTTTACCCTCTCTGTAGCTGTGTTGATTGAAGGTGTGTTTACTACAGGCCTTTTAGTAACTGGTACTGAAAACTGGTGATCTCAGTGCCTAGGAGTCAGTGGAAGGTCCTGTGTGATCCCCCTTTCCACAGATGCTGCAGCTCTGCTCCCCATTCCCTTTTCCTCAGCTCCCAGAGAAAAACAAATGCTGTCTTAAGTGTGCCAGAGCTCTGACTGCAGAATGCTGCAGTGCCCAGCCAAACAGGCATGGGGGGGAACAAATCAAACAGGCTGGAGAATTGTATTAACAGCAAATGAAACTGCCCCATGAAATCAGGCACGTGCTCCCCAGAGGGAGGTAAACTCAAACACGCAGGGCTGGACCGGAGAGGCAGTCTAGATGCAGCAGAGGACAGATGGGTAGGGACATCCAGCTCAGCACTCCGTACAACCCCAGCCCAACTCCCTCCATTCCTTGTTTTAACGCTGTTTCCATATGCTCCATCGGGCAATTTCCCAAGCAATCGCCGTGGCAGTGCCTGTCATCGGGGCTGCCCCTCACTGGCAGATGGAAAGCGGCTGGGTCTGGAGGCTGCTGCTGGCAATCGCAGCCTCACGGCCAGAGGTCCACCTTCACTGCCAAACCTCCAGCTGCATGGACCACCTGTGGCCTGAGCTGGCAGCGTTTCAGCAGGGGAGCTCCGTGGGGAAGGACGAACCGGGGTCAGAAGTGTCCGGAACATTTATCCGCATGGTGTAACCCCCGACACCGTCCGTGCCACACGTAGGGCAGTCACAGGCCCCCAGGACACTGACATACAGGACAGGCTGGCAAGACAGACAAAGCTCATTGTACCTCTGACATGCCTGCTGTCTAACACCATTCAAGGTCGGGTTGGAAGAGGCTTCCAGTGGAAGGTGTCCTATGGAAGGAGGCTTGCAATCAGGTGGTCTTTAAGGTCCCTTTTGACCCAAACCATTCCATGTTTCTATGATTCTGCGATTCTACGTGTCAGAGGGAGTGACATGGGACCTTGTGTCCCTTGTAACACAGGTAGTGAACTTCTGACACTTCTCTCAGCCTTTGTGTGCTCGTCACTTCTGTGAATGCAAAAGAGATGCAAATGCCATCTCAGCACAATCCCAAGCAACACGCTCAAGGAGATCCTGCTGGGGAAGGGAGGCTGGAATAGATGAACTCCAGTGTTCCTACCCAAACCCACCCATTCCGAGACAAGGAAGGTGGTTTTTTCATTTGGTTTTTTTTGGGATTGGTTTCTTTTTTTCCTCAAGAAAAGAAAAATTCCAATGAAATCTCTTTAGGCCTCAGATCAGAGACTTAAAGCTTTGTGTGTAGCAATATTGTTTAATTCCCTTGCCAGACGTGATAGATCACATATATTTATTGCTGCTCATGTGGACCCATGTGGCAAAGCCTGAATCAAATTTAGACTTTTCCTGTGTTATGGTGTGATTGAATCCAGTGTTGCGGTTCATTGCTCATCTGTATTTACAGAGTAAACTATAATAAATGCCTGGTGGTACTGGCAGTCACTGACCAGATTCAATAACCATCGACTGAAGC
>VXBT01006123.1:9056-21807 GCA_013400235.1 Oriolus oriolus | reverse complement strand
AACTGCCTAGATGTTTATCACCATTAGAGCTTGCACAGCATGGTCAAGAGAATGTGATGCGTTCCTGGTGAGCATACAGTTGATTTAAGAGCACAATACCCATCTGAATCACCTAAGTCAGCACATGAATTTGTACTTTGCCCTAGAGGCTTTTTTTTTTAATGTATCTATTAAACTACTTGAAGAACAAATGATGAAAAAAAGAAACAAAATAGGCCTAAGCTTCTGTAACTTAGAGTTAAGGAAGCGTGTTGCAAAATTCATATCTGTGCTTCATTTCACCCAGTCTGGATGTGAGAAGTCCATCTGGTCTAATCTTCATTAAGAGAGATGAAGTATCAGTTCTGATGGGGAGGTTTCCATGCAAAATGACTGTGTGGTCTGCTCTCAAAATATCTTCTTGTCAAAAAAAATCTTTTAGGTCTGGCTGTGACACAACAGCAAATTTTTTCCTAGAAGAAAGAATAATGTGACATTTAATTAAGAAAAACAAAGTCCTGGAATGCTGTACCTTTCCCAGCTGAACACAGAGCTTCTGAATATAAGGCTGTATGCAGGTATGGTACATCAGAAATCACTGCCGGCAGCTGTGGCTGAACATAGAGTTTTAAAATCTTTCCCTGTTAAGGCTGAACTTTCTGTCATCGTTTTGCGATCCTCGATGCTCTCCTGGATGAATCAGCCACTTGGATATCATAAAATCCAGAAAGATCATCCAGAAAGCACATCCCTGAAGCCACACCATGTGTTTTTTATTGAAGCATTTCCCAAAGTGTGTCCAGTGGTAAAGATATTGAACTGATCCAATTTCAGATTGCTCCCAAAGTAGGCAGGAATAAAAGGGAATGGAGAGTGGTATTTTAGCCCCATTTCCAGTCACCAGGCACTAAGTCCATATTCTCAGGAAAGTGAAATCCAGTAGGTACCCCGTCTTGCCTGCTCATACATCGTACATAATGTAGTTTCTAATTTAGTCTGCATTTGGTGATGTTTTCACATGATGTTTGTTTCACCTTTGTAATACCAAATCTGTTGTTTAAGGTAGAACATTTTATTTGCTGTTGGTACCAATGTCCTAGTGTTTTCTAACACCTCTCTGTATTCCATGTTTCACCTTCTGTTTTAAAATATTGTGGTTACAAATCACAACCAATTTACAGCAGCAGGAGTGTAATCAAAAATAATAGCCACAGCAGATGTATTGAAAAAACAGTCTTTCCCTATATCAGTTAATGACAGATCTTGTGCTAATCTGAATGCAAAACATGCTCCCTTAAAGGCTTCTTCCAATAGGAAAGGGAATGGAAACCCATTAATAACTATATTCTACTGCAACGTTTTGAAAAATGAAGGAAGACCTCCCCCCACCCCGTCTCCTGGAAATTGTATCCCTGGTGTCTGGGAACCTGTAAAATGCAGATGATTTATGCCACCAACAGTTTCCTGGTCCCTGAGAAACAGCAGTGGAAAGCTTCACAGAAGGTCTCCAGGGATTCAGGCACAATCATCTTCGGTGGAAGAATTGGGCACTGTGCAGTGTCTCTCAGACTGTGGTAAACAGAAAGTCCAGGAATGAAAGGAAAAAAAGGTATGAGTAAAAGGGGGAAAGTCTGTCAATTCAAGGTGAAATATTCTTATTTTCCTCAGAATCCCCAGCTGAGGAAGACTGGGGCTGCAGAGAGAGTAGTAACTCAAATTATTTTGAAATGTCTGAGGTTAATGAAATGAAATCCTGAAATGCTTCAAGAAGTTGAAAATGAGATCTAAAACTTCTAAAAATTTTGACATTTCTCCAAGAAAATGCTTTCCTCTTCTACTTCAAACTGAATCTTTCTGTAGGAATAGATTAATTTCTCTTGATATGTACTAGATATGCCTTGATGAAATGGAGTATTTTGACATTTTTATTAATAAATATAACCAAATTTTTAATTAGTATACACAAAATAAATTTTAGAATGAAGCATAATAACTATTTAAATTAACCAGACATGCTTATTTTGAAAATTTGCTTTCTGTGTGGACAGAAAGAGATGATTCTATGCTACTACAGTTTTCCCTGCAGCTCAATGAGAAAAATGAAAATAGAAACAAACAACTGAGATAAAGCACAGCACTAGCATGAAGTGCTCCCCCAGGGGTACTGCTTTGTCATTTACTTTTATTCTGACTGTTGCTTGGAAGTGGAGTGTACAGATTCATTGCATCAGCAGAATTTTAGGTTTGTCGGTGAGGATTTATGGGAGGCCACTAAGAGCATTCTCAGGCGCCCTTTTAGTCGTTCTTCCATTAAGGGAAGACAGAGCTCTTCATGCAACCACTCTGGCAGGTGGGTGTAGACCCTGGGTGTCTGGGGAGGGTGGTTTGCCACATCTGCTTTCCACAGACCAGTCTGGTTTGGAAGACACAATCAAAGGCCATCTAGCCCAAGACCCCTACAAAGACCAGGGACACTTCAACCAGATCATGTAGCTCAAAGCTCCATCCAGCTTGACCTTGAATGTTTCCAGTGCCACTGACTCTCTGGGCAACCTGTGCCAGTGTTTTACGACCCTCATTTTCACCAGGCCGAAGGAAAGCATTCATGAAACAAACCCCAGGCTCCTTCTTGACGTGTACAGTGTGGTTTGGTCCATCAGCGGTGACCACTGAGCCGAGGTTCTTCATTTGGGCAAAACACGAAGTTTATTTTTCTTAAGCTGGGCTAGTCACTTCAGTTTTTAAACCTGGCATAATCAACACTCAAACTAAAATGAACTTTCTCGGTAACCTGGGGAAAGGGAGACCATTCTAGAAACATCTTTTTATACAAGGAAAACCTCCAGTCCATGTGAAATGAACTTTCACTGAGGGACTCCAGCTGAGCGTTTTAAACCTGAGAAGGTTCACTCACACTCATGCTTTTCCTACCACTTCCATAAATTAGCCTTTAGATGAAGCATCATCTTAAAGCCATTTTAGCAATTGGGGTTAAGAGTTATGCCAATTGTCTCCATGTCCCTTCTGCTACTCTCCATACAGACACTCTGTGATGGAATCACAGGATCCTTTGGGTTGGAAGGGACTGTAAAGATCATCTAACCCCCTCTGCCGTGGGCAGGGACACCTTCCACCAGACCAGGTTGCTCCAAATCCCATCCAAACTGGCCTTGAACATGTTTAGGGATGGGGCAGCCACAGTTTCTCAGGGCCACCTGTGCCAGAACCTCACCACCTTCACAGCGAATGTTGCCTTCCTGTGAAGAAACTCTTGAGTGGGCAGGCTGGACTGATCAGAATTCAGTGGAGGTAAGAAGGTGGGCTGAGGGAGCTTAACCATGCTGGCCACGTGGTCTTTAGAGATGGGTTTGGTAGTGAGGGGTAGCCTTAGGTGGCACTCATAACTTCATAAGAGAGAGAAAAAGCAAGGATGATAAGGAAGTGGAGGTGAAGGATGGTCCAAAGAGATTATTTTCATTGGATCATGGAGGCTTCTCCACTGCATCTCTGGACAGCCACAGTTGCCAGCACTGACAATCTTGTACATTCACTCATGACTGTCATCCTTTTGTTGTTACAAAATTGTACCCAGTGTTCAAGAGGCTGATCCACACATTGAGTGGAGGTAATTATTTACAGTTCTGTGCAGAAAGGGGGCCTCAGTGGCATATTCACAAAGCCAGCACCATGAATGCCAAAACTTTTCAATATTTATATATTTTAGTAAACAAAGGAATTAGTGTTGATTGACTACAAGTTACCTAATTCTCTTAAAAATTAATATTCTGTCTGCTGTTTGGTAATGACCTTCTCACTTCTCATGCTAATTAGTCTTCATGCTCAGTCTTTCTCTCCTTTTCAGTCAGGGGTTTCTTGAGTGGATGGCCATAATCTGCCCCTGCTGGAATTTCCTTTTACCCTGCCAGAGCTGATTCAGCACAGTTGCTGCGTTGGCTTTATTAGATTGTTCCTTGCCTTGGGGGTGCTGCCAAATGTCCTTGTGCCCATAAATTCTGCATGCTTTGTGTCCACCGTCAGTGCCACATCCATCTTCCCAAGCCTTGCTAACCTCCCCTAGGTCGGAGATCACTGAAGCCTGTCAAGCCCTACACCTCAACAAGGCCATTGTGCCAACAATAATTTGTGTTTCCAACCCTCGGCCATCACTTAGAGCTTGTTGGCTACTTTCTGTTCCACAAATTAAATCCCTTTTCTTGTTGATGAGGCTTGAAAATACACCAAAGTAAAACATCACTGAACATCCTTTCTTAAGAAAATTTTTACGTATTCCACATTTTGCAACAATTGCTCTAATCAATTTCTTAGACTAGTCTCACTCTTCTGATTCCCATATCCCCAAGTAACATATACCCATACACCGGGTAACTGCATGGATGCAAACAAACATCACCAATGCTCTAAGTAACAAAGGTAAAAATTTCTTGACCCGTAAACTCAGATCAGGGAACCAGGATGTCAACCAGTTTCAAAGTTCAGGAAAACCATAACAAGTGTCATCCTTTCAGATGGCCATTTTCAGAGTTGCTTGTAACTGAGTATTTAACACTGCTAGAGCTGTGGATTGCCCCAAATGACTGGAAAAGTTGTAGGACTAGATTTCCCTGCATTATCTTGAGGCAACAACAACATATTACGAGCACTTTCAATTCTAGAATTTCCAGATCTATTCAGCAATAAAAAATTCCACACTGATAAATGCCAACTAATAGTAATGTAAGTCCCTGTGGAAATCTAAATGCTCCCAACACTTCCTTCAGCCCAAGTGCAATTCATTTAAGATTTTCAGTCAGTTGTAGTTTAAGATCTTGTCATTAAGGTTGTCATGAAATCCACTTATCTTGTTCAGATATTGGGGCCCTGTTTTACCTGAGTGTAATGAATCCAGGAATTAATTCCTTCTACTTTTGCAGCTGTATATCTCTTCAATAACACAGCATAAGGAGCCTTCTGCTTTTCTTATAAGGGTCCATCTTTCCACGTTCACACATAAACCTGTGCCTTTCAAGCTCCTGGTTGAAAACTGCAGATGGCTGCTGGTTAAGATACCTATACAGAGAGGACAAAATCCACAAGGGAGATACCAGATAATTTCTCAACACATCATCACCTTTCACATGCATGTGATCACCTTTCATCACCACAGTGTCAACTGCACACAATCTGTCATTCAGCTAAATGGGCTCACCGCCCCCCCCTTAAGACATGGGGTGATTCAAATTCTTATTAAGGCGATAGGAAATACATCTTCCCCCTCATGTGGGTTTCTTGACACAGTTTTGCAATTTCTTCTGATAGTCTGATTCATCCATTTTTCCTTTCCACTAGGTTGTGGTCTCCAAGTGGTGTGCAAATCCTACTTCAACTGAGGGAGTTTAGACAGTCCCGTCCCTGCCACCTCTTTGGTGAAATGAGGCCTTTTGCCTGAAGAGAAACCCTCTGGAATTCCAGACCTAGGAATTATTTCTCCCAGTAAAATTTCAACAACCTCCCTGCCTCTACTGGTGTTGCAAGGGAAAGCTTCTGGCCATCCTGAAAATACATAAACTAACTTATAGCATTCACTTTTAGGCAAATCAGAGCAACCAGTTTCCCCTGGAGTTATCCCACTTTTCCCCTCTCCCATAGAGGCTTTCCTTGTTATTATAGCTGCATGGAACTGCATTTTTGCTTCTATAGCGTGTCTTTTGATACTGCTTGTCGTAAAACCTGAGTTTTTCCTTCCATCATTTTCGTGAGACCTTCTTGATTCACAATGTGTGAGTTTGCACAGGCAGTCAGGACAGCCACAAACCCACGGCTAAACCACAAAGAGTAAATTTATTTCTGTTTTTCTCACTTAACTGAAGGATTTCCAAAGCAATCAGCAGTGGGCAGAGGCTCACAAACAGGCACTGTTATGCTCAGCCCACGCCAGAGGATCACTTGCTGTTGCTCACACTGGGTTATCAAGGATTATTCCCAGCTGCAAGGTCACTTGGATGATTTACAATCCTCCTCGATAGTCTTCTGCTTTTAACTCATTCTTCCCAAAACAAAGTTGTCCACCAAACTTCTGAAAATATTTTTTTTAACATCTCACTGTTTCTGCCAATTGATCTTCTTTCATCCACACATTGCAACACAATTACTCTTTTAATGTTACCTTGCCATTGTTCCAAATCTGTTGCAAATATATTACTAAAGAGAGTAGCGCTTGATTTGGGTTTTATTTGATTGTTTTGGTGGGTTTTTTTATAACTTCTGACATATTACTCTCCAACATGGCTGCACTTTCCTTTCTCTTTTTGGATTTTTCAGTCTCAAATAAAAGAGACTCTCTCTGCTCGTCCACCAAAATGCAAAAGAAAGCAACTTTTAAATCCAAAACAATCGAATAAGTATTTGTCCACACTTACTTGGTTTATTTCTCTTAAATCCTCTACCAGCCCCTAGCCCTGAGAACTTTTTTACTGACATTAAATTCAGCTAAGCAATGTTCAATACCATATCCAGGGTATCATGCTCGGGCTTCTATGAGGTCTGGCTCAGTAACAGGCAGATTTGAGCCTTTCATGGCCTTTTCTTGTGCGATGTGCGGCTGTACAGGCTTTTCAAAAAAAAAGTTATTTGAGCGTTTAATTTGCATTATAAATTTTTTTCTTAACAAAGGGAGGGGACATTCTGGCATACAGAAACCTGTGAATCAGTTTAGTATCTCTAATCATCCACTCCACGAGACATAAGAATGCATGTAAAGCTCTTTTTCCCCACTGCCCTAACAATCACTGCTGTACCTTTACTTAGCAAGCCCTTGCAGATAGTTTTTATTGAATGTGTGGCTCTGCTATCAACCAAAAACCTATTGTTCCATTCACTGGTTTTACTGTAACAAGAGGATCTGCTTTCCCTGGCATTTCAGGGCATTCCCTGATACTTTTTTTTCCCCAGCCCCCTGTACTTGTAAAAATTTCTCCAGCATCATAACATTTACATAACCTTTTAAATGACCCTTCCTGCCTATAAACAGCACATGGATTCTGGCCGTGTCTGTGTGTGTGTGTGTGTGTGTTTGTGCACCTTTCAGACCCCAACCCCCCTGCCTATTCCTCTTCTTTCACCTTCTTTAACACCAATCTCTTTTCTTCCACAGTAAAACATGTTCAGTATAGACTGCACGCCCCCCGCCTCAGTTAGGATCATGAGTCAGCACAACAGTTTCCAAAAGCTGATATATTCCTTCACGATTCTCTCAGCATGAACCAGCAGATCATTTCCAGACCAACAAATTTGAAGTAGTAAAAGGGGCATATGCAAAAACTGGCCAGCCTTCTGTCCCCACTGTTTGTCTTGCAAGTGCCTGTATCACTGGCTGAGTGTGTCCCTGAGTCCAGCCTGCAACAGGACTAAAACCCTCATTTCCCTTATGCTCATTATTTTGGTCTGTATCCTTTTGATTCATGCCCTCTGCAATATACAATCTCTTGCCTCTTTCTCCTCCTCCTGCATACACAGCATCAGTACGTCTGTTCCAAATTTAGACTTTTTCTCAATACCTGGATCTCTAGATAATGTCATAAAAACATCAGCATAAAACAAACCTCATCCCATTTACCAAGTCAACAACAAAACAACTCTACAACACATTTTCCCCACTCTACAACTTGTAAGGTGACTGACATTAATTGCAATGAGCATTAATGCCATTTTTTTTTGCTAAAAATGAATAAAGAGTGAAAAGTTTCGGTAGTCACAGTGCTGGCTTTGTGGATTTGGCACCCAGCCCCTCCTTCTGTGCAGAACTGTAAATAAATCAAATACACCTTGACTCTGTGCCTGCATTGGTCTCTTGTACACCAGGTGAAAGAGCCTATTTTGGGGCAACACATTCACAACTCTGAGATGGATAACAGCTTCTAAAACTCCTTGTGTAGGATGCAACAGGACCCCATATGTGTTACCATGCTCCAAAGTGCTAAGTTCTTTCACCGAATTTTTAGCCATGTGATTCACCACCCTTTTCAGCACCTTTTGTTCCCCCGTATCCCAGGTACACCTGACACTGCTGGGCAATTGTGAACAGCCAGAAAGGCGACTCACTTGTGTGCACATTGTCCTGGGTCAGTTACACAGTTTGAGAGAAACCAGTGCTGAGTGTCCTGCTCTGTGACAGCTGCAATGGTGTACAGACAACAGCAAAGGTGTAATCACTGATGGGGAAATGGACAAAACCAAACCAGCTGATCAGTCCGTCCTGCAGGTTCAGAGGTGGGTGGGATGGGGTTAGATTTCCCCATAGCAGCACTTGTGGTGCTGTGCTGTGCTTTTCTCAGGGAATGGTGTCAGTAGCACACCTGGTTTTGGCCGCTGCCAAGCAGTGTTTGAACAGCACCATCTTCAACCCACCCACCCCTGAGGCTCTTAGGCTGGGGGTGGGCAAGAATGGTGTGGACATCACCAGAACACCCGACTCAAGCTGACCTGAGATACATTCCATACTGTGTCACCTCATGCTCAACAGCAAAAGCCAAGAGAAAGGAGGAGCCGGGGGGCGCATTAATTGTCAAAGGGTTTGTCTTCTGGAACAATCATTACATGTTCCGAGGCCCTGCTTCCCAGAAAGCAGCTGGCCACCACATGCTGACGGGAAGTAGAGAGTAAATATCTTTGTTTTCCTTTGTTTTCATGCGCTACCTTTGCATCACTTTATTAAATTGCCATAATCTCAGAGATCCATGAGTTTTTATTCATATTTTATCCACCCTGCCCCACTGAGTAGGGGGAAAGATGGAGAACCTTGGTGGGTGCCAAGGTCAACCGCCACAGCACTGAATTGCCCTTCAGCTGGTTCAAATCTCTGGCTTCTCACCCTGAAGTAAAAGGCATTAGCAAGGCAGATCTGCACTGCTAGGAAAGCCTGGCATCTGAGCAGGCATTTCAGGTGGCGGAATGTGCACAGGAAACGATGGTGGAGTGAATGACACCATCAGCTCGAAATCATGAGCTCCTTCAGTACTTTGGGTATCTATGAAAGAAGAGCCTGCTCCTCATGGTTCCTTTCCAACTATTCCTTAAGTGGCAAGGCAGGCACTTAAAAAATCTGGGGAGTGGCAGAGGTTCCTTCAGGATGTGGTAATGTACATGTGGGAAGATTAAGACAGAGCTGCAAAGGTTGTGTGCCTGCAGGACAGCAAAGGGTGGAGTGACCACTGCCTTGCACTCAGCAAGATGCTGCAAGGAGGCTAAACTCTGCTCTGTGCTACACCTTGAACAGCTGCTTAGCCAGGTGAAGAGTAGATGTGAAAAACTATTCTACTTTACACTAAACGAGCAGAGAGTGAAAAATCAAGCGCCGTCCTAAGGGTGTAATGTTTGGATGCTCAGAGGCCACAATGGTACAATTTATGAACCTGGATGAAGGCCCAGCAGCTGCCTCTGAACTCCATCAGCATGATAAATGCAACATTCAACTAACTTGAATAACAACAAAATCTGCTGCTGACAGATATCATATGGGCGTGCTGATTTCCTTTCTTTTGTGTGGTTTTGTGTGCACAAACCAAAGAAGAACTCCCTTTGTTATTTATTTCCATTTAGACACAATATCCCCCAGTTCTTGGGGTTCTGCCCATCATTTGCAGTTCATGTGGGCACAGCTTTGTCAGTCATGTGCCTCCTACAAGAAATTCCTTCACCCTGGAAGGTGCAGAGACACCAAAAGGGGGCGGGGGGGGTGGGGGTGTCGGTGTCTTCTCAGTTTGTCTCAAAAGACACATGAAAGAAGTGAACAAGCAACTTCGTCTTTTAACAAGGTAGGTGGCAAACCTTGCCTGTGGAAACAAATTCAGTGAAAGAAGGCTGCAGGTCACCTCCCAGGTGCCTCTGCCTCCCAGCAAGATGCCAAGTGACTGGGGCAGCCTGTTAGAGAGACCGTGTCTGTACCAGAGCCTGCACAGCCGCTGGAGGCAGCTGCTCCAAACTGGCGTCAGCAAAGGCCTTGATCTCAGACAGAACATGTGGAGGTTTTTTTTGTTTGGTTTCGTTTGGTTTCTCGTGGTTTTTTTGTGGAGAAAGGGGGAGAGACGAACGGAGAAGAGATAAACACCTTTTCAAAAACAACCCCAGGAATGTCCAAACAACTTTTTAGCTGCCTAACTTGTATAATGTGGCTGCTCTGCTTCTCCTGACAAAATGTCCATGCTCACATAAACACAAAATTACTTGCTAGAAATAGAAAAAATTTATTCTTCATCTTCACAGAGCTATCCAAAACAGCTTTGCTCTTTCCCTTCTCAAATTTGCATGTCTAAGTATTTAGGGAAAAAATTATTCAAAGGAACATATTGATTTTAATTAACCTTAGCTCTGTGTGTGGTGAAAAACAGGCTATCTGCCTGTGTTTTGCTAAATCTTGAACTTTCACTCACAGAAAATTAGTTCCCTCACGAGCAGGAACAAAGGAAAGTTTTTTCTAGGACTTACATGACTAGGAAAAATCATTTAAGCATGTCTTCTGTAATTCAGAGTACTAGAGTAAATCAAATATGATTTATCTTGGGTTTTATTTTGTGGCTTGCTGATTCTACTTGTGGTTAGAAGACCAGGAGGGTTCAAGCTCTGCTTGAAGCTTCTGCTGCATTTTAAGGTTTTGAAAAGTAGCTTTTCTCCCACACAGTCTGAAGTTTGAAATATCCTCTGGATGCACACATGTGGAAAACGCAGAAAAGCAGTGAATCAATCCACTGGTGGTGCTGTCCCAGCGAACAGTGAGGTCATGGATAGATTTGAAAACCCTCTGTCTGGCAAAAGTAAAGTTTCCCTCCCCTCTGGTCTTCACGTTGCACAGCAGACCATAGCTGTGTTGCTCCAGCAGTCAGGAAAATGCAGAATTTCTAAGATTAAACCATGCTCCTTTCAGGGGACATGGTTCTGCATGTCCTACAAGAGGAGCTTGCATTTGCTATTCAGAAGGCAACGAGTGAAAATCAGTCTTGCATTGTTCAACACCAAACAAAGCTTTTCCCTCAGATGCTGCATGGTTAACCTGAAGCCAGTGCATGGGTATTTTATCCTTTTGCAGTGTGGTATCTGCTGTAAAATTACTTGCACTTGACTGAAATCAGATTTCATTCAATGACCTTTGAAGCTGACAGTAGGCTTCCCCTTGGCTTTGCTCTGCCCTAGACAAAAAGCCTTACAAAGGAAACATAAAGAGCCTATAAGGCAAAGTTGGGAAGTGATGCAGCAGAGAAGCCACCAGGTGCGTATAAGCATTTGTGGTCCCTGTGATCCACAGTAATTCACAGCAGTCACAGTCCCTTCTGTTTGCTTTATTGATGTTTAAAGTAATTGTAGGTAACAACAAACATTTGCCTTTGCAATGACACCAGCTGATAAAATGTGATGGCATTTCATTCAGAATGCAGTCAGCAAGATTGCTCTGATTTGTTGTGTGAAACGTGTTAACTGCAATGAAAACTGTGGTACTGCACTGGTTCAGGAATACTGTTGCACTTATTTTTAGCAGTGTTGGGGTTTGTGAGGTTTTTTTTTCTTTTGGTTTTGTTTTTGCTTATATTAACAAAACAATATGGATGCCAGGAAAGGGATCTTCTGCAGTGTATGTACTGGTAGAAGGGCAAATGCTTCAACCTGCAGTGGGTGAATTGCAGTGTGCTTAACAATGGCCAGTGTCTCTGGGTATTATGTCATCATACATTTCACATCAAAGCATCAGTGTCATGTCAATTATTTTGAAAATGTTTGCTCCTGTGTCTGGGTGCCTGCACTGACTCTGTCAGTAACAGCTCTTACAGGAACACCTTTACTTGCACCACACCTATTCCCTATGTGAAGATGGCTCTGTAGGTTTATGAGGATTGGGACCTTGCTTCAGGTGACTGTGTGTCTCAAGGCTGGAAATTATTTATTATCATTCAGCAGAGCAGTTTTACAAAAATTAGGACATTATAAGACTGTGGATTTTTCACCTCATTGTTATGTGAAAGGAAAGAATAACTTTGAAGTAAGTCCTGGAACACGTTACTGTTAATTTGTTTGGTGAACCAAAACCAGGAGATTTTGCAGGCTCTTGACCTGAAGTTATCTTTGGGTCAGCACTTATCACATAAAGTTGCTGCATGTCTGAGTCATAAATTGAATGTTTCAAAAGGTGGTTTTAATTAAGCATCATGACCTTAAAGTGGGGTTTTAGTCCACCCAATAACCAAGACACAGTGGATGTAAAAGGAAGGAAAATCCCAAGCTGTGTCAGTGTGATGTCTCTCTAGACCCCCTTTTCCATAGTGCTCGTGTGCCCATATAGATCACCTATAGAGACCAGAGAAGCTGACTATAGCCATGGGGTGGATTGTGGTGGTGCATCTCTCCCCCTGCCGGGCTGCACTCTGATCTGAGAAGTGCTCGTTAAGCTTTGGCCTTGACACACTGCAGCTAGACTAAGCCTCTCTTGAGCTTATCAGAAACACTGCCTGTTCCCAGGAACTAACAGGTGTCTAAGGGGGACCTGTTTTTTAATGAGCAGCCTTGGAAACTTATTTTTCTTGCCTGAATAACAACTCAAGTGGAATCATATTTTTGTTACTGAACTTTCAAAGAAAGTTATTGACTCGAGCCGTAGCCAGGATAGAAAACTACCATAACTAAAGCCCACTCTTTTGGGACCCCCTAAACAAGGGTCCAAAGTGAGATCTTTTTGAGTTCTTGATTCCCAGAAGATAAGGGGGTAACGTGTATGTCTCAAACACCGATAACC
>VXBT01006121.1:0-20109 GCA_013400235.1 Oriolus oriolus | reverse complement strand
TGTTAATGAGACACTGCGACACGTGTCCTTCTCAGCCCAGGTGGCAAATCCCTGATTTCCCTGGTGAGCCACCCTTGGCCCATTCCAGCTGCTGCCCTGAAGGTGCTGTGCAGGGTTCGAGGGCAACAGAAAGTTCCAGAGTCCCCATGGCTCTGGCACCTCAATGCAAAATGCATTGACTTGCATGGCTTAAAGTGTGTCTGTACTGAATTACATTCAGGCCTTTGCTCTTGTTTCTATTAACTTGTAATTTATGCGAAATATGAATGATTTCTAAATGATGTTCAGTGTTTTATTACCCTTTCCTCATGCCTCATTCTGTTCCCTGTTCAAATTGCAAAGCAATCTGAACCAAATATGTACTCCCTAGAAGGCTGAATAAGACATACGGTTGCTCTGTTGCAATCAACAGCCTAAAATCCAAGTCTAAGCTCAGCCTGTGCCCTATAGAGCATAGGCCAGGGCTGCTGAAGCATAGCCTTTTCCAGGGTACCTCAGCTTGCGCAGCAGGGTCTGTCCTAACCCCTCAGGCAGCCTCTTCTTTCCATCAGGATGGCTTACAGCACGCTGGCCGCAGAGAGCACTGTCTTCTGCCTTCTGAACATCTAGGAATTTCTGACTCCTAGGCTAAGGAAATGCGAGACAGACTAGCGGAGAGTCTTGCAGCAGTGGATGTATGTGCTCATGGCATAAGCAAGGAGAAATTCAAATGAAAAGGGCAGTCATACTCCCAGTACCCGGAGCTTCTCTGCTAGGAAATGTCATGTTATCTAACAGTCCATTTCTCTGGCAGCTCTTGCATTTGAAGGCATGTGAAACCATATACCTTTACATGGGTCAGGGCAAAAGGACATGGCATCAAATCTTTCTGAGTGTGAAGGAGACGGAAAAAACACATTCAGCCTAGCAATCCTTTCACAAAAATCACATTTGTTTATCTACTGATCTTCTGAAACCCTCTCCACACAGAAGTATCCATCACTGCTCTGCTTTCAAACTGCTACAAATGTCTGTTTTACATTCAGCTCAGTCCAACTGCCATCCAAGAGTGGCATGTCCTGTTGTGTATGTCCCTTTTTGTCACAACTCCAGGCCAGAGTGTTGAATCTCTTATATTCAGTGCAGACAAGAAAGCATTAGACTACAAAAGTTACCCAAATATTTAAAGCTGGAATCAGCCATCAAACAAACCTATTGAGACAGGAGATTGAGCACAGCAAAGGAATTTCACTGAGTAGTACATAATTAAGCTGGGAAAATCCTTCCCACAGCTTGTTGCAGGTAATAAATACATACTGGGTCAAAAAGTGACCCAAAAATCCTCTTAGAAAAAAAGGCGATGCATGAAGTCTTATTAAATTCTTACTTCTAGAATTCAATAAATTTCTACATTACTGATCTCTAGAGATTAGGAGTTTATTGAAAGAAGTACCTGGATATGATTGCCATTCTCTAACAGCCTCTCTATGGCACCTGATATCCACACCACACCTGATATCCACACCACTTACAACAGGCTACTGAGTCTAAAGGACATCCGAGCTAACCCAGTAGGGAAGCACTTGTGGCCAAGAAACAACATTTTAGGGGTTGCACAGTTAGAAAGAACTGAACAAAATCATGCAGCTGCAAGGCTTCTGCAAAAACAGGCAAGGGTTTCTCTAAGTCCCAGCCTCAAGTTTATCTGTAAAGAACAGTTAGTGAGTGACATTTGAATTGCTGTAGTTATTATGCATCGCACCCACTTGTTCCTAACGCTGGTGGTCTTCAGACAAAATTGAAGCACCCTTTGTTGAATTCAGTTTATTTTCTTTAGAAATGGAAGTAAAAGAAGGAGAATTATGGGTATTTGAATCCTGAGAAAGAATTGAATCCTCAGCAGCTCTAGGATTTAAGGCCCTGTAAAAAATACAGCTGACTTCACACAGTAGGTCAGTGTGCCATAAACAGAGTTAATCTAAGATACAAAACAGCTGCTTCGGAGCCTGGACAGCAGAATTATGGCCACAGGAACAGAGAATTTTCCAGGGGACAGAACAAAGGCCCCACAACCCAAGCTGCCCTCCTCAGGAACACAAACCCTGTGTGATGATGTTTTTATTTTTCACCCGTAATGCAGAAATAGCAGCATTTCTTTTTGTCACAACACCCACACAAATACAGGCTTGCTAAAGACTGAGATGCCCAAAAGCTATGGCTACATGTACCAAAAGCAGCTGAGGGAGATCCACTGAATTTCAACAGAGGATTTCTGCAACTTTTTTTTAGCAACCGGATGAATAATAGCCAATCTGAAAGACTCTGAAGGATATCATTTAGACTTCAGCAAGAGCTCTTCAGACAGGCAGTTGAAGCACCAGGAAGGAAAGAGCAATTCTGTGTAAATAACTGATACTGGAGCGTGCCTCTTACAGCAACTCGCACTTCCTAGGCTGCTCTAGTCTTTTAGCAGGAAACTAAGCTCCCAAAACTCACAGGCCAGACTGCATGTGGCTCAGTTGTTTCTAAAGACCCTTAAGACAACACCACTGAGTAAACGATAAACTTACATATATCAAGCATTTCATTCATTCATTGCCTGTAAAAGAAGGCTGATAGAACAAAATTTCTCCAGCTCTGCTCCAAGAGGGCAAATCTGAGCTCCATGCTGCCGAGCCTGAAAATGCATTCAGAGATGTGGCATGCCACAGGCACTGTTACAGGTCTTTTGTTTATGTGTAACATATAAACTTATAACACCTTCAAATGATTGCTGTATCTGACTGTGGGAGTGCTTTTTAATTCTATTATTTTTCATTCAAATTTCATTATTGAAGACAGAAGGGAAAGAAAAAAATTAATGGGAAAAGATAATAAACAAAACCTTTGTAGATAAAAAAATCACCCATGCTCACTTGATCTATTGCTGCAGGCAAATTAGAGAAGAGTAAAAGCAGGCACAGTTTTCTGAGTGATATGTTCTGTTGAAAACTCAAAATCTTAAACATCAGTCTTTGAATGCAATGAAACAATTACTATAATACATAATATTCATTATAACAAATACACCAAAGTGCAGCATGTTGTTCTCTTGTCCACCCAAACCCAGCAGAAGCCAAACAAAGGGTAAATAATGCTCTTAAGCCTGGCTGCAAGATCTGGGACTTTTCATTAGAGATTTACACCCAACTTTGCTGAAGATATACTTTCTGGCCAAAAGCTCATTCTCTTTGCCTTGTACCTCAGCTTCTACATCTATGAAATAAGAGTACAAGCCAGAGCCTGCTTCAGAAATAAGCGTACTGCATAAATGGTACAGACCTGAGGATGGGCTTTTCTGAAGTAACACCTCAAGCATCAGAGAGCTGAGATGAAAGACCATTAACTATTTCATCTGTGCCATGGCTTCAATTCTGTCCTGCTGTCACCCCACCTAGTCTGAACATAAGCAGAAGTAAAACCCAAAAGATCACCCTGCCTTCAAGACAGGGCTCCTCTCCAAAACTCTACCGTGCTTGCTTTTGCTGAGCTCTTTTTGGATAAGAAAGCCTGGTATAACCTTGTTATTTACTGAGTAGGAAATTCTGCAAACGCTGCCATAAAAAAAAAAGTAAAGTCAACCTATTTACCTAGGGCAGGGTATAGTGAGGGTTGAAATACTGCTTGCTGACTGACATTGTGAAAAAGATATTCCTGCAGAATCACAAGCAGTTATCTCCAGCATCACCCCTGCTCACCCTGTTATCTTGTTCCAGCAGCTTTCCATAAATACTCACAAAAATTTACAGAGGCTGCTGATTTTTTAAACTGGTGGGTGAAAGCACAGCACTGTCAGGACAGCCTGGTAAGGGTTATGGCTTTGGCAGACTATGTATCAAAGGGTTTTCACAGCATTTTTCACAACCTCCACTTTCACTGCATTGCAACAAGAGAGAAGGGTTCCTGCGACAGACAGACCCTGCCAGCTTGCACAGCTTTAAACCTTCTTTCTGAATTAAATCCCCAACATTTGTTTCTCTCAGGTCATCCTAGCACTGTGCATACTTGAAAGTACAACCTCCAAAGAGTTGGGGAATAAGGGCTGAGGATGGACACACCTGCAGTTTTAGGATGAGTGTAGCAATATGAAATACCCTTGATAACACTGCTGAAGTTGGATTTCCCCCAGCAATGGGGGATGTGCACAAATGGGATTTTTGGAAATGCCTCTTGTTGGCTGAGCTCCCTTTGTCCCTCAACAGGACATGGAAAAGCAGTTACCTGGGGGATTAGAGTTCCGAAAGTTTCAGATAGACATATTTCTTCCCAAAGCCCCCAGAAGATTTGTAGTTCGTATCTAATTGAGCTACAGCTGTCGCTTTCTGCTGTTCCATTACAGAAAGAGGCTGAGTGTAACATCTCTCCCTTGCATGTAGCTCAGGGCTCGTGGAATGCGGGCAATGAAAAGAGAGAAGCTATTTCTCCTGTAACCCACCAGGCACTGGTCTCTGCAAAAGTTTTGCCTGTCACCCCACACAGACTCTCTTTTCCATCATTTCCTTGGTACCTTCTCATTTTAAGGCACAGAATTGCTTACTTACTAGAGACAAGCTGGAATCTACATGCTAAGCTATCCCTCTGCTTATGCTGCACAGGAGCAGTGAGCTTGGTACTGAGTTTCCCAGGAATAACAATGTCAAAAGTCAAAATGCAAGAAATCCTTTTGGATTTTGTCGTGAAGGCATAGATAGAGCTTCACAGTCCTCTGCAGTCCATTGATCAGCACAAATAACGTGGTTAAGGACTGCAAGCTTTTGAACGAGGCTCTTCAAACAAAAATAAAAAGAAATGTTACGTGTACTTCAATATGGTGGATTTCTCTTCAGATGAAGAAGGAATTATTTCAATGGCTTTATCAAGAATCAAGAAAGTATTCCCTTTATGTCCTTTTAAAGGAAATTTGAGCAAGAACACTAGCACATTGAAAAATCTTCTAAATCTGTGCACTGCTTTGTGTTCATACATTTCAAAGCACCACAGTCCACTGACATAAGGAACCAAAAGGATCCTGGAGTCAGCAGCATGCCTCTGGCAGCAAGAAGACATGCACTGAGGCTGGCCCCACCGGGCTGTGCCATTACCGCGTGGCACGAGTGTTACGACATCTGTAGCTACTGATGATACAATGGACAGCCTGGTACAGCTGTTAAGCTGTTTCCTGGTCTAATTAAGTTTTGACCACATACAAGTAGAACCTGTGCAGCATCCAAACCCATATCGTCAGTTATGGTGAAACATATTTTCATTCATGTCTGATCATTCCTTTCCTATGAGGACGGTTTGCTAGTTCACTAAGAAAACACTAATGCAGATGCTGCAACATGGCCAAATGGTTTGAACTTAACTTACTATTAGTTAATTTGCATCATTAAGGTATGCAACTACCAAACAACAAACACAGAATGGAAGCAAAGAGTGCCTGGACAAATAAACACTCAACGTCCACATGCAGCCTCCATAATCATTCACAATGATGCATTAAGTATTCACAAGCATCCATTTCTGGGAATGAACTTTACACAAGCAAATTCTTAACACTAGAATTTCTCACCCCACAGTGCTACAGAGATCTTTTCTATACACAAATTTGGGAAATAAATTATTGTTATGGAATGTTCCATCATGGAAATGCAAGCAGAAATGACGCTTTGATTGCCATAAATGCTGTCAATTATTTATTTTATGTGCAGTGGTTACAAAGTCCTCTGCTGTATTTTAAAACCATCACAGAGACAACATGAAACATTTATTTAAGTGGTTGTACACTGCAGAGAGCTTGATTTAAACAGTCCTTATTGGGCTTCTCACTGAAACAAAAACTGGCAGTTTGACAGTCAGCACCTTTCATGGAAGCTTAACCTCATTCAGAGCCACTGAACACAACATTTTTAGCCCAGCAATATAACAAGTATGTATCTCAGCACAGCATGACACAGGCAACTGTATTCACGACGGAGAAAAAGACCATATATGAGCAAGAACTGTGACTGTGCGCAGAGGTAACAGAAGACTTCCAAAAGCCAAACTACAGATTCAGAGAGAAGACAGGGAAAAATTCCCATCTCACAGACAAGTTCTTAGCACATCCAGATTTCACCTAAACCAGAAGAGTATCTTTTTTACTCTTTTATATTCGCATTTTATTGTTCTGTGTTCCACTTACAACTCTTGCTGTAATTTTGCAGATTACTAAGGACTAAACTCCATTATTTTCAGTCCTGCAAAGGCGTGTTTCCTGCTGATTTTCCTGCATCATGGTGCATCAATTTTAAATTTTTCTTTGGGAGCTTACAAAATTTATTTAACCCTTTGGATTAGCAGATCTCAAGACCAGACTCTTCATTAGCTTAAGTCACTTATCCAAATACCGCAGGAGACCTCATGTTTATACAAAGGCCTGTAACCCTTTTCTAGTACTTCTGCTCCGGAACAGATTAAGAGGCCCCAAATCACCCATTAGGTTGAGGATGGGCATAGCATAGCACTCTCATGCCTATTATTTTATCAACATACAAAAATGAAACTTAAAAAACTAGATGTGCAAGACCAAATGGAAATACAGAAACTCCAATTGTGCTCAACAGTGGGAAAAAAAAAAAGAGTAATGGTCTCAGTTTGGAGGAAATATCCTCTCTGGTGGCCCTGTCTCTTCTTTTCTATTTACACAGTAAACAACAAAAGGAACAGGAATATGTGCAACTGTACCAATTTAGACCAAAAAAAAGTGGCAGTGAACAGAAGGAACTAATTTTTTTTTTGCTAGAGTTACGTACTGGTTGAGAGACATAGTGAAAAACACCCAAAAAGGCACCACAAAACAACCCAGACTTTCAGCAGGTGGCAGTGCACCAGAGCAGCCACAGCCTGGACAGTATAGCCCAGCTCCACTGGAGTGTGCTCTTCGTTTGCAAAAGGAAATCAGCTCTCGGCTGCAGGAGTTTGGAGCCGTAGCAGCCCCTGCTCTAATATGATTCTTTGTGACACGAGCTGGCAGGATTCAATCAATTACTGGCAGGGCCTGCTATCGGCAGCAAAAAGGCAGGTATGCTGATGCTGACATCTCAAGAGTCAGAAATAGTTAACAATTCATGCAGAGAGTTACAGAGAATGAGAATGGGGTTGTCAAATAGGGTCTTGCCTTATCGGTGAAACAGACCTCATAGCTTGACCCTGAACAAAGGACCACCTGAACTTTTATTGCATATTTTCAGGTCTTCCTGTTGTGACNACACAGCTGCACAATACTAATTAGTTTACAAAAACTCCTAGAATTGTTTCTAATAGTTTTGCTTGGGAAAAAAGAGAGAAGGAGAGAAATCTCACAGAAGTGCTGGGAAAGTTAGAAGGTTTCCCTGCTAACAGCTTTTTTAGCAGTCACAATTTTCTGCTGTGTCTCTTGTCACCTGAGTGTCTCTTGCCACAGGTGTTCCCGTGCCCTTTGTGATGCAATGGATTGGTACCAGTTCACAGCCTCTTGAGTCCAGCAGTGGAAGATTGCCACCACTGGCTCAAGAAACCCATTGACTTAATAATAGGGGAAGATTGAACATGTGGACTAATTAGATAGGAGGCGAGTGAATCATTAACCAAAAGAAGTAGAATACTAATTCATAAGAGAACTAGGTAAACTAGGTAACTTGTAGCCAGTGAACTGTGATTTGTTTGCTAAAATCTATTATGTAGTGCAATGTTTTCAGAATTGGTGTGCTTGATTTGTGGAAAGCTTTTACCTTGCACCCTGCACAGAATAAACATATCCTTTCTGAACTAGGCCCTGTGTCTCTGTTCAGAGAGCCCCTAAATCAGCAGCAATGGCACCTGTGCTGGTCACCGCAAAACAGACTTCCCCTGGGCCTCATCCTGGGCAGATTCCCTTGCTGTGGACTCTGCAGCCTTGCGGCTAACAGAGCTGGTGAATGCTGTGACATCGCCGCCAATGCAGACCTTGCCTTTTGCTTGCATACTCAATAGTTCCACTCACAGAATCACACAATATGCCGAGTTGGAGGAGACCCATAAAGGTCATTGAGTCCAACTCCTGGCCCTGCACAGAAGCATCCCCAGGAGTTATAGCTTGCACCTGAGAGCATTGTGTAAATGCTCCTTGAACTCTGGTTTGGTGCTGTGACCACTGCCCTGGAGAGCCTGTTCCAGTGCCCAACCACCTTATGGGTGAAAAGCCCTTTCCTAATATCTGACCTAAACCTCCCCTGACACAACTTCAGGCCATTCCCTTGGGTCCTGTCACTGGTCACCACAGAGGAGAGATCAGTGCCTGCCCCTCCACTTCTCCTCACAAGGAAGTTGTAATTGTGATGAGTGTCCCCTCAGTCTCCTCCTCTCCAGATGAACAGACCGAGGGCCCTCAGCTGCTGCTCGTACGGCTTCCCCTCAAGGCCCTTCCCCATCCTTGTTGCCCTCCTTTGGACACTCTCTAATAGCTTAATATATTTTTTATATTGTGGTGATCAAACCTGCAGACAATACTTGAGGTGAGGCTGACTCAGTGCAGAGCAGAGTGGGGCAATCCCCTCCTTGGCCTGGCTGGCATTGCTGGCCCTGGTGCCCCGAAGGACAGGGATGTCCCTCCTGGCTCCATGGCACTGCTGACTCATGTTCAACTTCCCATCGACCAGGACCCCCAGGACCCTTTCCTCAGCACTGCTTTCCCCAGTGCATCTCATTCCCCGGTCAGTCTGTAGATCCAGGGTTGCCCCATCCCAGGTGCAGAATCCGGCATTTTCCCATGTTGAACCTGCTGAAATGGTTGGCGATGGCCCCGCCCTCTGATTTGTCAAGGTATCTCTGCAGGGCCTCCCTGTCTTGGAGGGAGTCAACAGCTCCTCCCAGTTTTGTATCATCTGTGAACTTGCTCAGTATCCTTTCCGGTCCTGAATCCAAACCATTTATGAGGATGCTGAAGAGCATAAGGCCAAGGATGGAGCCCTGCAGAACCCAAGTAGTGACAGGTCTGATGTCACCCTTTGCGCCTGACCCCTGAGCCAACTGGTCACCCATCCCATGATGTGTTTATCCAGCTGAATGTTGACATTTTGTCCAAAAGGAAACTGTGAGAGACGGTATCAAAAGCTCTACTGAAATCCAAAAAGATTACATCAACTGGCTTCCCTTGATCAACCAGGTGGGCTACCTTTTCATAAAAGAAAATCAGGTTTGACAAGCAGGACTTTCCCCTCATGAAGCTGTGCTGGCCGTGACCAGTGACCACACTGTCTTTCAGGTGTTTTCTAACACCTCTCAGAATAATCTTCTCCATACTTTTACCAGGCACTGTGGTGAGACTGACAGGCCTGTCATTTCCAGGTTCCTGCTTCTTGCCCTTCTTGAAAATTGGGACGATGTTCACCAGCTTCCAGTCAGCTGGGATCTCTCCATGTTCCCAAGGCTGATGAAAAACCATCGAGAGAGGTTTCGCAATGCCATCTGTCAGTTTTTTGAGGAGAGCAGGTTAATTAAAATAGCAGGAAAAACCAGCAATGGAAGTCTATAGTTTGATTGAGGACTGTAAAAGGTCTTCAGTTTGCATCTCTCCAGAGAGGGGGAAAAAAGAAAAAAAAAAAAAAAATCAGTGCTGTTGCAAACATTCAGTGTTTTAATAACTCTGCCTTCCAAGTCTTCAATAGGATCAGTGGTCTTGAGTCAATGAAGCCAGACCAGGTTTATACCACTACAGGCTTTGTGTTTAACAATGCATGTGTCTGCACCTGTGTGCCTCTGCCCAGGGGTTGCTTCGGGGATACCCCGGTTAGCAAGGTAATGGAAATAAATTTACTCTGCATTCTAGCTCCAAGTTTGTGGTTGTCCTGGGTGTCTGCCTCTGCCAACTTACACAGCTCTGTATAGCAGCAGGGAACTTAAGGAAGCACCTTTTGGCCAAGAAGAAATCCTATCACCAACACTCCTTGTTCTTTCACCTATTCATGGTATGAACGCATCACACTCCTGGTAGGCATCAGAATGGAAAGGGACCCTGGTGATTAAATTGCAAACTGTCTGTGATTGAGAGTATCTTCTTAACAGATTTTCAAATAAAAAGACATTTGGGTTCGAACTTCAACAGATGCTGCAAGAGTAAGGGCACTACAGTAAAGCCAGGACAGAGATAGTGAAGTCTCAGACTTCTACCAGCAAATTACTACATAAAAAGAGAGATTCAAAAAGACTTTGCACATTAGGGTAGAAAGATTTACTTTTTTTTAACTAGCTTTCCTCTTCATTTATTTTCACTTGTTCAGGACAATCCCTGGTATCAGTCCAGGCTGGGGCATGGATAGAGAGAGACCAGCCCTGCTGAGAAGGACTTGGAGGGGCCGGTGAATGACAGGCTGGACATGAGCTGGCAATGTGTGCTGGCACCCAGAAACCAACAGCATCCTGCCACCACCACCAGCAGGGAGCTTCCTTGCTGGCATGGCCAAGTCTAAGGCATTTCTGCTTCACAGGAGGACAGGACAAAAAGGGAGCTCCAGTCCTTCCAGGAGAGGACAAGCATATCCCCTCTCCTCTGTAGGCAGTGATAAATATCACAGCCTACATGTAAGGGAAGACACATTCAGTCTTAATTGAACAAGTTCAAGTAAAGCTGACAAGACTTAAGCTTCTTCCTTAAAATTATGCAGTAACATTCCACGTGGCCACAAAACAAATTGTCTACCATCAGGTTTTACTATACTGTATATAGTGCATACATAATGAAAACAACCTACTGCCCTAGCCCAGAGTAGGGGACAATTTGTTTCCAAAATTAAGTTTGCTAGCTGATAATGGCTGGCAGCAACTGCTGCTGCTGCTGTCGTAATGATAGCACTTTCTTATTTTTATGCCTCTATTCCCCACGACAATCTAGATGCCTTACTGTGCACTAATGCTACCTTCTAATAAAACATTTAAAAAGGCATTAAGTACAGCACCATGCAAAAAGCTACTGCAACTACAAGCAGAAGTGTCTAAATGACCTGCTCAGGAGCCTTGAGCATAGTAAGGAAAATGTGTTTCTTGCTGACATCACTGAACACTTGGGTTGATGAGGTCAGGAGAAGGTCCCCAATATGTAGAGACATACACAAAATTTGAATCTTCATGCCAGTACAACTGGCATGGGGCTGCTCTAGGCCCAAGTGCTGCTATGGGTCATGCATACCTCCCATGATCCCTACATGCAGCAGAAAGGTACAAGCCTTTCTACTGCTGTGCTCTATGCCCAGAGCAGATGAAGAAGCAGCTCTTCAACACTGCTGCTGCAAACCATCATTTGGATCTATGATCTACATACAACTGAAAGAGCAGAGATATGCAGAGATATGGGGGGATAGAAGAGCAGTTTCTATGCTGAGAACATTGACAAAGGAGATGTTACTTTAACAAAAGAGCAGATGTATCAGTTAAGCCGCATGTGGAGCTGACTTTGCATTCCCCATCCTCTGAGCAAGGGTAGTCCAGGTTGGTCACTGGGTAGCCATATCAGAGCAGATTAGTTTCTGCATTATTAGGCCACAAGAGATGAGTATTTCTATTGATAAGCATCGTTTCCACACTCCCATGTCTACGCATCAGTCACTGAAGAATGAGTTTTTGCATCCCTCGGGATGTTAAAGCTTTTGAGAAGAACCCATGTACCCCAAGAGACCACTGATGTGAGTGCTGGGGAAAAAGACGGTGCAACTCAACCTGTCCCTGACATCCCTGTGACAGCCCTCAATGAGAAGTCAGGCTCACCCACACAGGAGATTGCCCAGCATTCAGTGATTTATTCATTCTCAGGGTGAACATTCCCTGACTCAGCCAGACCAGCCTAAGAATTGGGAATGGCTCAGCTACAATTCTCAAGTCACACATTGCTCTGAAACATGAAAGGCAAGGCCTGTGCCATCACTGTTTCACACAACTAATTGCATGACTATGCTGGATAATTCCTGCTGCCATCTGTCCAATGGCCGAGGCCAGCAAAACCTGCCTGGTCTTAGACTGACAGTGTAGCATCGTCCTAAAAGAGCAGTGTTGCACTCACCTGTCAAGGCCTCCCTGAGGTATGTGAAAAGGGAATTATACTGTTTAACACACAAAGAGGTCGCAGTGTGCTGATAATACCCTGAGGGTTACTGACAAGGAGCTTCACTGACTCTCCGAGTATGAAGCATTAAACTCTTTCAGCCTCTAAAAATATAATTTTTTTCCTATCCTGTCTTAGTCCAAGGAGGAAGTACAGCTTCTTGTAAAGTCAGCTGTTGATAAAGCAACCTTTTGAAGAGTTGTTTTAGCTGTGTGCAGATCAAGCAGTGAGAAGCTGGGATACGGGAAGTCCCTGCTCAACTATGATCTTTACTCACTACAGATGTGATTTTCTCCAAGGCAAGAGTAGATATATGGACATCAAATGCAACTAACAGCAGAGTCAAGCCAAACAGAATGTAGAAAGAGTGATTTTTTTTTGTTTATTTTATTTACTAGTTCTAGTCCTTTCCATAAATTAATTGCCATGCAGATTAGTTAAAATAAGTAAATTAAAATAATGGTAGCTTACAAAATAAAGCCATTCTTACTTCCAAAAGCACAGCCGGAGTCTCAGCTACTTCCCTTTGCTGGAAGAAGTGTATCCAGCCAGAACCAAATGCCATCCCCAAACAAATATTGAAACCACCTTGTGTGGTTGAAAAGATGCACTGTTTTAGCAGATTAATAATTACCACTTTTTTTCTGCACCAATACATTATTTTAAGTTTTAGAATTATACAAAATGGGGAGAATTTCCTCAAGGCTGTATTAAATATAAAATCCATTCATTATAACAGAACACTTTTCTTATAGACTGCACTTGGCAACAGCTCGCAGTTATTAAGGTATCATCTCTTCAGAAGATAACTGCATTCACAGCACCAGCCTGGGAAAAGAAATTCTTGAGTCCCAGTCCCTGTTCTGACAAAGACTGACTTCTTCCTGCAAAAGCACATTCAGTGACTAAGGACACACAGAGAACACAGTCTCCCACCTGCCTGTTTAACAGACTTTGGCTCTTGGCTTTTCTAAAAGGTATGAGAGGAGGGTTCAGGCACTCAGAAGTATCTCTCATTGCAATTGGATCTTTCCACCCCCTAAATGTGTGCTGTCAAATCCCTGAAATATTTGGCAATCACCCTTTCCAAATGACTCACTTTATTTCTATCATTTGTTCTATACAAGTCCACAGTAAAAACCTTTATGCTGAAACAAAGGGATATTTCCTTTTAAAAGAAGAAATTTCTCGCCAGCATTATATTTGGCAGATAAAATACAAAAATTACATGTTTACTCCAGTCTAAAAATTATTCCCCATTTGACAGCCCTAGGTACAGCTGTGAAGCTGAAAAAGCCTTTCCATAGCCCTAATCATGGTGTCTCCAAAGTCAGTTTGGAGCTGGAACCAAAACCAGAAGCACATCCTGGAATTAGCACAGTGAGGAACAATCACAGGAATAATTTTGTTTGCCTAAATCCTGTTTCTCCATACCAGCTCAGTAGTTTTGGTAACCAACAAGCTTCATGCAATGTCCTTTTCTCTCATTTAGGGTGATTCATGTGTTTCTGAGGAACAGTAAATAAGACACAGGGAGGTTGGAAATTTGGCTTAAGCACCCGTAAGCAATGTTTGGAACAGACACTTCTGCTAGAAAAGATACCAGAATAAGAAGGAAAAGCTTGACTTTGCCTTTTTTCTTCATTCCACACACTCCTTAAACTGACATTTCCCTTGTACTTTTTCCTTGAGTCATTAGTTTTACAAACCATGCTTTCTCTTGAGCTGCAAACTATCAACTTCAGAATCAAGTACCCACTTGCTTCAGGAATTAAAAGAAGAAGAAGAAGCCACAAGACCAAAACCTGTTCTTGTTTTGCTCTCTGTAAAGGTGCAGATTCTAAGTGACGACTGCATGGCTACTTGCATGGACAAAGCCGCAGGGCATTGTGCCCGTCCATGGCAGGGATTCCATGCAGAAGTGTCTTTAGGATTTCCCCAGCTTTCCAAGGGCAGAAAAAATTCTGCATGCATTTTTAAGACATGAATGATACCCTTGACTGATCTATGTACAGATTATATCAGCACTGCAACTAAACCGTGCCTGACTTGCTTAACTTTTCCTTAGCAGGCAATCCTTGCTAGATGCAGATGAAACATGCCAGACAGCACTCTGAAATCCACACTTAATCCCAATTCCCTTAGTCCCTGGGAAGCACAAAGAGAAAACTGAACACAGCTACATTTCAGTTTTTGAAGAGCAGGACTGCTTATCTTGGAATTTCATCTGCTCCCATTGCCAAGCTGTCTTCATGCTCAGAAAGTGTCCTTTTACACCAGCCACTGCAAGAAACGTCAGGAAGAACAAAGCAGCTGGCAATATCTTACTCCTGCACTGTTAAGGCTTTCCAAGGACCTGTGTGCAGATGAGTGTGTTACTTGGTGCCAGGAAAACGGACACAGCAAACAAAATTTCTCATTGCTGTTATTTCTGTTTTATTCAGATATATGATCTAATTGTGAAGATGAGATGAAAAACAACCACCAGGACGAGTTCAAATTCCCCTAGAAGTTCTACATCCTGCCCTGTGACATTTAGTGCTGGGTCCACAGCTGATACTTAACAAGAATGGATAAACGAATATATTAGTCTAGATGCAAACAAACAAAAAAAACCCCTCTTAGTCCTATGCAATGAATACACTTTCTGACAGAGTAGGTAGACCGAATTTGATCTGAAATTAGATAAAACTTTGGATCAAGAGAAAAAGTTCCAAATGAAGGCAAACCAGTGTTATCGTTTTATAAACAGGAGAGAACTACTTTGTGCACAGGGTAGCATCTCCCATTGCTCTGAAAACAGCAGCCAATAGAAGTGACTGTGGGATCTGCACCCTTGCTGCTGCTGCTGCAAGGAATGACATGGAGATGAAGCAAAGCACAACAAACAGCCTGCGGCTGGGGAAGCTGTGGGAACTACAGTGTTCCTCAGGAATTTGCCACTGCCAAATTGCCTGAACCACGAACGTGCAGCATCACTTGACAGCTGCGTCCCTTCCAGTCTCACTCATACAGGCTTCCTCCAGCTACTGTGCCCTGACTGTTAGAACTGCCAGTACCGTATTTGGATCACAATCTGTTTTTGTCTTACGGGCTTTAACTACACTTTGAAGAAAGTAATAGTGATGAAAAGCTGGAAGTCTTGTGTGACCTGAAAGAACAGAGCAAAGCTAACTGATCCCTCACTGTCTCTCCTCTCAGTTAACTAAAGCTATTTTCATGGCTTTCAACAAGATAACATTTCAGCAAGCTGTGCAGATAGATAAATGTTATCATAAGTCTTATCACCAAAGGAATCCTGGAACAGAATTTCCTCGGGAAATAGGTTATAAGAACCGGTATTAAGACATGTTTGTTTTCAGCTCCTACTTCCCCTGATTTCCAGGGCAGCAGGATCCAACCTGACAGACTTTACAAGTTCTGCTAGTCTGAATAAAGAACAAAAGTAACATTTGGAAAAGCATAAAACACAAAGAAAGTGCTAGGGTTTGCAGAACTATTTCTATATGGCATCTGTCTCTCTTTGCAAAATGTTTGACATGAAGTCTGCAGCTGAATAAAATTTCAGTTTATTGCTCTATTGAAAGCCTCACATGAAGTTCTTTTAAAAGAAGGCAACTATTAATTAGTCCTAATGAGGACACAATTTGCTTTCAGCAGATATGTTTTATTGAAAACAGCAGAAACAATTGAGCTGAACAACAAAACAAGCTGCAATTAGAAGCTGAATGTCCACTGGCCCTAGAGCAACATATGTAGCTGACAGCTAATGACAAATTAATCTACATTTCCCATATTAAATTTTGATCACAATGTAGAGCATGGAAGAGGTATGGTATGTATCCTACCAGACTTGAACTTCTCAACTGAAAACTGACCGGGAAAAAATGCTCAGAGCTACTTTTATTCCTTGGCAACTCTTTATTGAGAGCCAAAACACATGTAGGAACTGCAGCAGGAGGTCTGTGAGGGAATCACAAGACTGTTACCTCTCTGACAATCTGAGAAGTCAAAAGCATTGAAAGGGTGAACTCAGTGTTATGTGTTGAGAGGATTCAGATCAATGGACCACTGTTACAGACACAAATGCTAATTCCTGAACTGTTGAACACTACCATATCAGAAACGAGCAGTGAAGTAGCTGAGAGGAATGCTTCAGACTGGTGGTGAGGGTTTGTAAACCAAAAAGGTCTCACAAAATACTAGGTCTGCAAAAGCAGCAAATGGGCATTAATGTGTCTTGGTGTCTGGTGTCCAGGTCTGTTCTTTCTTTACCACCACAGAAAGTGGCGTCAAACTAGAACTGCCTGTGGGGAGCAGTGATATAGGCTATCCCCAGCAGCATGGGGGCAACTTAACACTCAATTTTCTGCAACCCAAACCCAGGGAAATGAAAGGACATCTTAGTTCTTCTCTTTTCCATGCATAAAACACATATAACTGTTTTAATATAGTGCACTACACTATATACAGCATGTAGGTTTAGATTTTAAACTGTATAGTAAATAATTCTGATGAAGATCTTTTCTCTAATCATTTCTCATAATGAATAATTCATTTTATATAAATATATCTGATTTGCTATCTTTAATAGTGCAAAACAAAGTTATTTAAACTGTTGGCAGTCTGAGGCTAAGATTGAATTCAGCCACACCTAGACTCCTCTCTAAAAAGCTGTTTTGAAAGCAAGGAAGTCCTTTCTGCACCTTGTAGCTCAGCAGTGGGGTTTCTCTAATAAACTTTGTCCAAATGTTGGAAATAATAGAACCAAATTTTTTTTACCAACTTTAGTCAGGGGTTTTGTTCATCTTCACTCAGAGAGAAGGGAATGGAAACTTCTTTTTAAAAAACTCTGTTCCCTGGGCAAGGCCTGATGAGCTTAACATCTCAATGGACTGGGGTCAGCCAGAGGATGCGCAAGAGATAAGCGACCATTAATGAACATCGATTCCTGAACATCCTTCCTGCTGTGTCGGAGACACCTGGTCTGGGAAGAGATCGATAAGAGACGAAGAATGAGGCCCTGATTAACATCAAAGACAAAGGGATCAGTAACCAATAGGAAACCAAATACTAAGAACTGTGTAACTTGGGACCAGTGAACATTGGACCAATTAATTGATCTGGTTTTGTCTGTGTAAGTATGGGAAAAATCTAGTAAAGAACCATGTGCAGTGGAAGGATTTTCTCTGCACAACCTAGGCAACGTGTGGATGGAATTATTTCTGTTGCACATCCTGGCCAGAATAAAGTAATGCCTTAATTCTCTAACAGAAAAAAATGTTGTTGGAGAGTTTTTGTTTTTCCTGCAGTTTTGATGACATGAAGCTCCCACTCTCACCTGCAACACCCTCTCAATCCCCCTTTCCCAATACAGGAGAGCAGTAAAGGTGTGGAAACAGTAAAAGGTGCCCATGGCATGAGCATGGACAAAGAGGTAGGAAGCACCTTACTCATGGTGACAACAGCTGCACATCAGGTAGCAGAGTTTCCAGTGAAGGGGTCAATGCCATCAGGGATCAGAGCAAGCAGCTGTGGAATTTCAACAGGCAGTTCACATGAACCATACCAACTGCCCCAACTTTCCATTATCATTATTATGATACATTATATTATTGTGATATATTATGCTTATCATTATTTGATAAGCAACCATAAAATAATATCTATGGTGTATGCCTCATAGTCGAGTTATCAATACTGAGGCTCCCAAAAACACCTAGGTGTTTCCTGAAGGCAGTAAAGAAAAAAATTTTATCATTTCTATATCTTGCTACAACCAGACTGTTTGAACAGAACTGAGGCGGTAAATAACATCGTACAGAACATGCTGGAATTGCTTAATTTAAGATGCTCATCTGCAAGTTGCATATGCAGTAGGGTAGACATAAATAAAACCCGCTGGACTGCATATACCCATACTGTGACCTGGGGTTTGTTTGACAGAAATACAGGAGCTCTATTGAATTTCAAAAAATTAAAAAGTCACAACAGGTCTCTCATCTCTTCTGCTATAGAGTACTATGCAATTCTACTTACTTGTTCAAAAATAACATTCCTCTAGGCTTAACGTTGCAGATTGTCACGTCTAAATATCCTATTTTGTGAAAGCTTCTTTTGATTTCTCCTCTATTCTACCTGCATTTTGTCAGCTTGGCAAACTATCCAATCAAAGGGAAAAAAATTTCCTTTCATTGACCAGACTACATACAAAGTTATACTCAGCTAATGTATCAGGTGCTTTCCATTACAAAATTACATTTCATTAACGTATTTTGCCTTAAGATAGTAAGAAAGAAAATACTGTTCCCATTCTATAGATGAAGAGGTGAAAACTCTTCTTTCAGGTACAGTACAAACACTGAACAAAGTTCAGACAGTCAAATTTACCTATTTCGCTGCAGAAATCAACTTCCCAGATGACAGCTGGGACCATTAAAAACTTCACTGCCAGAGTCATCCCTCCATCCTATCCTGGATAAGCAAGTGCCCTCGTTATCTGGAAATGTTTATGTTTCCAAGCGTGAGCATGGGGTACCTTTGTGCTATATTTCATACTTAATTGTACCAGAGTCCCTGTAGTAAAATGGCAAGTTCAGGAAACTTCTCATAAGCATCAAGTGTAACGGAATACGTATTACATGACTGAGACATACCCTCAGACTAAGTCAGACAACCCCAGTTTCTGACTATGCTGTAAATTTGTTATTCAGGTTTGCCTGCTACTGTCGATACAGCTCAGCATGTAACAGTGAGATAGCACAAGTCACAGTGGCAGGTCAAAGGAGTAAGGTCATCTAGCTGTCATCTGGGAAGAAGACATGGTCTTGGACCAGCCCCCACGCCTCCCTTGTACTTCTGACTACAAATGGGGCAGAGCAAAGGGCAGAAACTCTCTTAAACCAATCTACAGATCGCCTCTCCCTTGCTAGGCAAAGGCAATTATAGCCTTGTGCCCATCTAATAAAGCAAGGATAAACAATGATGTTGTGTAATATTTCTAAATTCACAATTCTAAGTTCACTTTGTGTTGTGAGTTTGTTTGGTTTTCTGGGTTTTGTGGGTTGGGGTTTTTTGTGGTGGTGGTTAGATTTTTTTTTTTTAAATATTGAGGGCTCCTCTACCTGGAATAATGTTATTAAGACCTGATTACACGTACAATACCCAGACTGAGAAAGAGCATATGCACTTACTCTCTGACTGAAAACCATGCCCCTTTTCTCTGAAAGCAGTGTGTGCCCACAGAGGGTTCCATGCAGCAGTTAAGAATCCTCTCTAACTTCAGTTTCAAGACATGGAGGTTAGAGAGTTCTCAGTAACTTCGAAGAGGAATAACAGCATTATGCTTTAATGCAGTTATGACCTGTAGGGGAGACTCGTCACAGAACAGCTACCTTCCACTCAGGGAGTCATCAGAACTGCGCAGCCACCACGCTGTGAAGTTGGAAGCTAAACAAACCATTCAAAATTCATGGTAAAGTATCTGTGTCAAAATATTCTGAGGACACTCTCAACCCTCATGAATTTGGTGAGTTAACAGCAAATCCAGCAAACACTTTGTTAATGTAGCTATTTAAAAGGAAGCAGCCAGTCTTAAAGTCTGCCTGTGCTTGATGTAGGCCTGGCAACATTTAGTACCTTGTGCTCCTGACTCATGTAATTTTCAATACGTGACTGTTCCCTGTTCAAGAGCTACAGCTTCTTTTTATGAAGACCATTAAATACGACAACGTACTACACTATGAATATGTTTCATTTAGGAAGGGGGAGCTAATAACTTTGCAGGGCTCTCTAAAGATCCAAACAACTGTGCTCATTTCACAGCTTAGTGATTCTTTAGAAGCATTAGAGAGTCCTGAAAACAAAATGACAATACTTATTAAATTGGCTTTATCTCATAGCCAGTGAGCTCTTCTTATGCCCCAATGTGAAAACAACCCTTATGGATGATCAGCTTAAAAGAACTGAATAAGCTGTTCTGAGCAACTAAAAGATACCGCTTTTTTATTTTTTTCCCCTTT